>PPHD01003523.1:0-31202 GCA_002909625.1 Bambusicola thoracicus | reverse complement strand
AATGGGGATGAGTACTTATTATTTCTGGATTCTGTGCTAGCAAAAGCAGTGTTTTTCTTAAAACAACAGTGTTCAGCAACTTCAATTAAATACATGAAAGACTACTTACAATGGGAAATCTTTATCTCAAATCACAAGCAATAGTGTCTAAAGAAAGTTCTGAAATTTAGCTCGTGTAATTTACCTTCTAATGTGTTAATTGCTTGTGTGGAACACATCTCTGAATTATTGGCAGTAGGAAATTTGTAGGCTAACAATAATGTTCTTATAAATATTTTTCTCTAGTGTGAAGGCGGGGGTTGAGTGTTTTAAGGATGGGCGCCACGTGGAGGCCATGAATGAGTACAACAAGGCTTTGGAAATAGATCCACAGAACGTTGAAGCTTTGGTAGCTCGTGGAGCTCTGTAAGTCTGCTTGTTTCATTGGATTTCCTACTTTCTGGAAGAAAAACACCATTAAAACCTGTGCAACTTTTGTGTTGTTGTAGGTACGCAACGAAAGGAAGTCTGAACAAAGCCATAAGCGATTTTGAAATTGCTCTAGAAAACTGTCCTACGCATAGGAATGCAAGAAAATACCTTTGTCAGACGCTCGTGGAAAGAGGCGAGCAGTAAGTGTTGTTAGCATTATGTTTCTGTTTGGCTGTGAACAATTTTTCTTACAGTATGTCTTTTAATATGTCCCTAGTTAGGGCACACATTGCCACCTGACCTTCCTGGGTGTTTATATGCTGGAAATACACCTGCCTGTGGGTTTACATTTTCTGCTCTGTCCTGGTTAAAATCTTTGCAAAATAGTTAAGATTTAATCCTTGATATCACAGGCAGGGTACCAGGCTTGTGTGAAGTGTGGTGAAATGACTGAAGATGTTGACTACTCCTATGTATATGGGAGTATATACTCTCTTATATGTCTGTATATATTTTTAAGAAAGTATTTGTAACAAAATCATGTTTTGTGTGAAATATTTGTTAGTCTCTGCAACAGAAGAATTAACCTCCGAGTACTCACGAAATAGATTTCTTAGCATTTGCATTAAAAAGAGACATTACTTTTGAAACTAGAATTGAAATTGTACAGAGTATTATTTCTAATGATCAGGACATGAGGAGATAAAAATGTGTCAGAGACTTTTATTTTTGTACTGACGTGGGATGATAGGTGGGAGGGAGGGATGAAGGGAAGTAGTGGCAGTGCTATAGTGCAAGTAAGAAAGGCTGTCCAAAACAGAAAAAAGAAAGAAACAAACAACAACAAAAAGCTGTCAGGTTCTTGTGGCTTAACTGTATGTGCTTCATAATTTAAATGTTAGGTTGGAAGAGGAAGACAAACTCATAAATGCTGAGAGTTACTATAAAAAAGCCTTAAGTTTGGATGAGACTTTTCAAGAAGCAGAAGAGGCCTTAACAAAAGTCCGTAAGCGTATACAGGTGATTCTTTACTTTCTCTTCATATATTTAAATTACAATAAATATCAAAAATGATTTTAAATCTTTTGAACAGAGAGGCTTGAAATTGATGGTTTGTCTTACTCTCTGCTTCCCTTCTCCATAGTAAATCTTTTATAGTGAGCATTATGGCTGTACCTACCAGAAGAGAGGTACCTCTTGATGACTCCACTGTACTGAACAGAATAGTAAAGAGATGCCAAACAGTGGAGATGGGAAAAGAGGATAAAACCATTAACCTTAGCTAAAACCAGCCAAAGCTAACTTGCAAGAGAATGACGAGAGGGCAAATCTGTAGGTGATTTAAAGGAAAAGAGCAGGCTGGGAGGATGGACAGATGGCTTTGAAAATCTTAGCTTTCTTTCCTCGTATCTTTTTTCTTCCTTCCCTTGCACACAGCATGTTTCCCAGGTGAGCCCTGGTTGATCTTTTTGCTAATCTGTTGTCCTTTTTTTTTTTTCCTTTCCTTTTATTTATCTCCTTTACTTGTATTGTCTTCCAGGGAGGATCAGAGTAAGATATAGCACTTGAGGAACAGGCTTGGTGTGTTCTATGCTTCTGCATATAATGAAGTAAAGAGACTAAGGCAGATGGCCTTAGTTGACACTTCTTCAGTTGGTGAAGCCATAATGCTGACAGGCTGTGTTGAGGGAAGGGGAAGAGGAGCTATGACAAGCTTTTTACTAAAACTGAACTGCATTATAGATAAATAGTGCTCAAATGCCAAACATAAACTGTTGTATGACTGCAGTAGAAAGATCTCAAAGTCTTGGTTAAAGTGAAGAATATTTGTAGCAAGTAGGAAATACTTTATTTTCTTTTAGCGTTTTTCTGGTATTATGGTCATTGACGCAGCAGGTAAATGTAGTACTGGCTATTGTTCTTTGGTTTGCATAGCCTTATCTTCTACTGAGGGTTTCCTTTATTATATCTGTTATGACTATTGCTAAGTTTTGAATATGACCAGACTTGCTGCTGTTTCTGAATAGAGCTGCTCTTTAGAAGTCTGATCCTTACTAGATTTTAAGAGGCTTGTCTTATTCATCTGATAATCGCGATCCTGCATTTATGTGCATTTGAATATGTGATTCTGATGCTATTACTGTTGAGTTAGAATGGCTGAAACAACACCCAAGTGTGTTTTCCTGTAATACTGATTATGTGTTTTTCTTCAATGCATTTTCTTCTGAATTGGACCGTTGTTGCTGTATCTGACATCTGGTGCTGCTCATCACCAACAAACCCTTGGAACATGATTTCTTACGTAAACTATGCATCAAACTGGTCTGTGAAATTGTTACCACATGGTTTGTATGCAAACATGACCAACTTGAACACATTTTACAATGGGCTCTGCCATGCTTTAACTTGTAAACTACAATAACGATATTTCCCCTCAAACCTTTTTGTTGTTGTTGTTGTTTAAATTTTCCTGCTCTTTTTCTCCATGTTGCTAACATTGTGTTTTTCTTGCATACGCTCTCTATACCCTTTGGACTATGTGTTTCGTGGTGTGCTGGATCACGGGTCCACTGCAATGGTTGGTCAAATACATTTCTAATGGATAAAAAACTGTGATATGGGCATTAACAAAAACCTGATCATTACAATGGCCAATGCCAAACTTATTAATTGTCAATCTGGGACTCCTGGTAAAACATCCTTGCTGTAACTATATATTTGAATGGGGTTGGGGACATGGGGAAAAACACCTGTGTTAACACTTTTAATGAATCGGTTTTTTTATGATGTTTGGGTTCAAAAAAGAAATCTTTGGAAATGAGGGAGAAACAAGCTGCAAAAGAAGAAAGAGAGAAAGAAAAGCAAGTAGAAACAAGTGCAGAAAAATTGCGTAAGCTTTTAAAAGAGGAAAAAAGGTAACCTTGTTATATTCACTACTGATTCTTGAGCATATTAAGCCAGAATATGAGCTCTTTTTTGAATTAGAGAAAGCAGCCCAAACCAGTAAGTTACAAACTGTTACGGGGCCCATTGTAAATACTAGAGTTTCTGACAGCTAAAGCACAGCTTAAATGGAGAAAAATCACAATGTATAAAGCAACACAGTTCCACGGTTGTGTCCCAACCGTGTGCTTTTAACATAGGCTGATGAAAAATAAGCTCCGACATGAGCAGTTTACTAAATTTTCTAATTCAGTCATTATCTGCATCCTAACTGTTATTATTCCAACACTAGCCATTGAACAGGCCTCATAATTTTATAAAGAGAAGGGCAACAAGTGCAGATAAGACCATATACAATCAATTTTCAATGAACTACCGAATGGTAACATTTGTTAGTTATGCAGCCTTTCATAGAGGTTGTGCGGAATGGATGTTTACAAATACTTTGTACTGCACTGTAGAGTATTTGTGAAGCGCAGTGCTGTATCGAACAGGAAGGACACTCTTCATATTACAGTGTTCAGTGGATTTAATCTTAATTCTTTCGGTAAAGAAATGACATTTTAAAGTGTTCTGCTAGGTCAGGCCCAGTTTCTGTTCATGCCTTACAGTCCCATCTCAACCAGACTAAGGGGAGTGTAGATTTGTTTTCTAAATAAAATTTTTGCCTAATGCTGAAGATTACCTCACAGGTTAATTGTATTTTCAGGTTGAAGAAGAAAAGAAAAAGGTCAGCTTCTTCCTCCTCCTCCTCCTCTTCATCCTCTTCTTCTTCCTCAACTGATTCTTCATCAGATGCATCACTTTCTTCCTCCTCTTCCTCTGATCACAAGAAACGCAAGAAAAAGCATCGGAATAGATCAGAGTCATCCCGTAGCTCCAAAAAACACTCTTCCAGAGCTTCCTCACATTATAAAGATCAGATTAGGAAAGAGGAGTGGTATTCACCTCCAGCTGATACCTCCGCCTCCTTCCTTAACCAAAATTTTGAAATGGAAAAACTGCTGGAAAGGCAGGACAGCTTAGTGTGTCCAAAAACAGAGGTAAGAGAGAAAGACAGACACTGTTCTCTGTCGAGGACTTCAGGTGATGATGAAGACACTTTTGGAGGTAGGTCTGAAGATTCAAGAGATTCTTGTAGTTCCAAAACTCAGGCAAGTACTAGCAAAACTGAAAGATACCATAAAACAGACAGATTTTTCCCCAGTAGAAGGGGATATTCAGGTTCATATTATAAGTCAGATGATAAAAGCAGGATGCATTACTTTCGGAGATCAGAATGGGATGCAGAAGGGAGAAGAGAACACTATAAAAAGCATGGCTGGGGTCAGGACAGGTATTACACATCGCCAGCAGGGTCTGACTATTCTGGCAAGTCAATGGGAAAGTACAGATCGTATTCTAGCACTCCTTTACATGAAGGTGATAAACGTTATGACAGTGATAGGTACGAGTTAACACAGCATAAAAATGAAAGTGGGCGTAAGAATAGGGAAAGTTATGAGGAGACTAATAAGACAAAGGAACCAGACAGGGAATCTACTTTAGATGATACAGGACAAACAGAAAGTGGCACTAAAAGAAACCTGCCCCAGAACTTAGTTAACATATTCAATCAAATTGCTGAATTTGAGCGGGAAAAAGGAAGTAAGCAGAAGAAACAGCAAAGTACGTAAGAAAATGCTTTCTGTTGGATGTAGTTGTGAATTTTTATCTGGCTATCTCTTAAGGAAACATGAATGTGAAAAATGACAAGCAGAATTTCTTGTTTTGCAGAATGTCAAAGAGTTCTTAAGGTAAAGATTTGTATGGTCTAAAGAGATGCAATGATACCTTACATAAGATATCAATTATTATTTAAAATCAGATCTTCTTATGCTCTCAAGATGCTCTTGTACAATATACTTTGTGTGATGGAATGAAATCATTTGATTCTCTTGAACTGTAGCTGTGGAACTTCCATCAAATACACACTTTAACAGCAGGAATTTGTTTTTGGTTTTTCTTCCCCTGGGATACAACTGACTATTTGCGTCAAGCTTTAACTTCCAGCCATTGAAGGTGGAAAATGAAATTCATATGCCATCAACATATATAACTCAGTTGATCAATAAATTTTCTTAATTTTGTGTCTTGGTTTTTGTTAATGTTGCTGGGCTGTTTGATACGGGTGCAGTGGTTATTTTATGTGCAGCTCTAGTGAACTGAACCCTCCAGTGTCTGGAAGAAGACAAATGCATTGTGCTCTTTAAGTACATCAAACACATTCTATAATGTTTTTGTAAGAAGAAATTTATTATTATTTATTAGTACCGAAGTAGTAGCTAACATCTGGCTAATGATGTATAATACCAGTTGTATTTCGTTTCATCTGCACCTCTGCAAAGTAATTCTTAATATGTCAGTTGCCAAAAAGGTACTGTGTAGTTTTGCACAGTGGTAGTGTTTTACTGACTGTAATTGCACTATTGTATACCGTCATCATCTTTTGATTATGGTAAGATCCAAGATTAGAAGTCAAGAGTGACCTGGAAACAATGCACAAATGCTACTTTCCAGGTTGTTGCGAGTGTTCCGTGTTGCTGTTAAGGTAAGAAAGACAGTTACGGGAAAATGTGACATCTTTGTAATTAAGATTAAGCTTGATTCTCCTTTACAGATTTATTGCCCCTGCTGCAGCTTTTGCAAGCACAGAATAGGCCCAATGAAGTCAGCTGACTACCTGGAGTTCTAAATTGTGCATTGAGACTGCAGTAATTGTGAGATACCAGTTAACTAAAATTAATGTTAGTTATGTTAAAGCTATGTTCATTTAGAATGTGAATTACTGGTTTCTAAAGGGTTTCACAGGTCTTTTGTTCTTCAACAGCAAAATCAGAAAGATATTTAAAGGTTAACTTATGCAAAACATCCATTATAGTAAATAATATATTGCTTACTTTAAAGTTCAAGAAATAGGAAGAAATAGTGGTCTAATTGCCAGCAGACCTGCATTAATTAAGTTGAAACTTAAACAATTTAGGAGCCTTCACAAGATTGTTTAAGAGTTGTGATTTTAACTGTCAGAGTTGCTAGTTCTGCTGGAAGGCGGTGAATTGGCAGCAGCTGCTTCTGTAGGAATGTTGACAGATAAGTTCAAGTCTACGACTTTGAGCAATGAAGTCTGACTAGAGCCTGAATTTGTGCTTCTGGAGGATCTGAAAAACAAAAATTAACTCATCAGTATACAGAATCAGCGTCTGCTCTAGGGAAATGCACTACAAAAATCTTTGTAGACGTTACCATTAATGGCTTAAGTAACCTGCGGAAATGTTAGATCACAGCTGATTCAGTATGTTTCATGCATTGTTGATCAAACATACATTGGAGAGAGGAGAAAGATATCAATAAAATTGTATAGGCCTGTCTTTCCTGATTAATTACGAAAGAGAGTTTATAAACTTAAGTGCCAAGTCTGACTGCAGCTCAGATTTGTGCTTGTGAGACCACTTCGCTGTCGCTTTTTAGTGACAGCACAATTAGCAAAACAGAACAGTAAGTGCAGAAGAATAAATTTATTTTAAACTGTGTATTCTAAACTTAATTGTGTGCCAAAAAAAATCTAGTAGACTGAAAGGAGGGAGAAACTTTTCATAGGGTGTTCAGTAAGCAGAGGCAAGACTGAGAAAACCTGCATGAGTAAGGAATTCTTTCATGTAGGGAATAATTTTGCTGTTCTGTTTTTTCTGGTAGTTTAAAATGAATGAGCACATCCCCCACCCCCCACAAAAGAACACTGCTAGCACTTACCTGCTAGAAGACAGTGAGCTTTGTGTTGATGGTGATGGAGAAGTTTGACTACCCCCACCAGAAGCAGCTGTCGGCAGCTCTAGATTGAACTAGAAAATTGGGAGGGGGAAAAAAAAGTTGTGTAATAGGATACAGCACAGCAGGAGAGTTTATAATGCTCTGTGTTTAAACATATGTTGAAAGCTGATGAACACAGTTGTGCTGTTCTACCATAAGCATATTTGTTGCTGAATTAGGCAGTTGCCCTTGAAAGATGCCTTATCAGTAGGCCTTGCTATGAATCAGGATTTTAGTGGCAGTCAACTAGAAAGCTCACCTGGTGAAAGTACTTTTGAAAGGATGGAGTTAAATCAGGATTTGCATTTAGGACATCAGCTAACAATTTGTTGATGGTTTTGTTGAAGGTCTTCAGTGCACGGAGATCAATGTCTTTCTCTTCCTCTGTCTCAGTTTTAGTTTTCTTTAGGGACTGGATCTCTCTGGAGAGTCTGGAACACTTAACATAAGTAAGTTTAAAACATGCTGTGATGCAGATGCAATTTCCTCACAGAAGCCTACTGAGTTTGAATGCACTGGTTTTAACACACAGCACAGCTGTTGACCACTAAAGTTAGAAGTTGTCGTTAATCAACATACAGACCTGTTTTATAACCCTTTCTAGCTTTGGCTTCTGTTCTTCTATGTCTTTGTTCAGCTGCAATATAACAGCTTGTTTTTCCTTATTTTGCTCCTGGAAAATGGCCTCCTGCTTCAGTAGTGAATCCAAACTTTTCTCCGTGCTCTGCAAATGCATTTGAATAGGTTTAATTTATGAAGCAGTTCTGATATCCTTTCAGTCATATTACTTTGTCAGAGGATCTGTTATTGCTGCTACTTGTTTCTAAATGTAGCTCGGGCAAATAGCAGTACTGATATTGCAGCTCTCTCAGACTGTTCAGTGGATAAATACTTGCATAAAGGAGTACTAATTTCAATATATTCCCACTGACTTTAAATATATGAATAATGAAATTATAGGCACGTGTTTCCAGATGTGGCTGTGAGTTGTGTCTACGAATGCCTTATGCAGTTTACTTTCCCTTGCAAGCTATCCCCCAAAAATAATGTTCTTCATTTATTTCCCATGAGAAGGGATGGGATGCAGATGCTGGAGTGAGTAAAATCAGCTCTGTAAGAGTGGTTCCGTTTCCAATAAATAAATAAAAAGGCAGGAAAGTATATGCTTTAAGAGCTCCCCAGAATTTATTCCATAGTGAAGACAAACCTAGCTTAAGAGGCAACATTTCTGACACTGAAGAGGGACACCTATGTTATGTGGAGGTAAAATAAGCAAAAAGAACGTTGAGCTGCAGGGCTTAGAACAGTCACGTGGGATATAACAGCATGCCTTAGGTTTCTTCTCCTTAAGGATATCTTAACTTTGATGTGTGATACCTTAATTAAGCAATGCTATTTCTTAAGGGCCTGGGGTGCTTTCTGATTACAAGAGGAGCCAAGAGAAGTCCCCAGTGTGGAGCCTGAACACAGGTTATCCTTCTCCTGCTAAGAATCACCTAGCTTTCTCTAGCTAAACAGTAATACTCTGTAGGCAAACTGGAACACCTTTAATGCTGATAAACAAAAAAGTGCCAGAGGCAGCAAGATGGCTTGATTTTTAAAGCCTGCAATACTGGACAAGTTGATACAATGTGCTACATAGATGTAACTGCTTTCTTGGATGTCAGCGCAGAGCATTTTTCACCTTGAATCTGGAATTTCATATCTGTAAGGCGTAGATGACTAAAAAGCCCGCTGTTCAGTTGCAACTCAAGGAAATGCAGATAAGCAATTAATTTTTGAAAACCTTACATAAAAATATATATATATATATATTGCATGTATTGATACAGAGTGTAAGTTGTAAAAGAGAATGAGGCAAAAGTTGTTCCAGAATTTCCTCTTTCAATGAGATGGTTTGTATGGACTGAGCTACATGTTGCAGCCATTTCTGTTTGGCACTTTTGCTTGTGTTTTACCTGGAGATATTCCTGAAGTTCCCTGACTTGTCTTCGTTTATATCTGTATTTTTCGTCAGCAACCCTTTTCTCTTCTTCTAGTTTCAGTTTTTCCTCATACTCCTCACCTGTGATCCCAAACAATGAGGCAGAGTTGATGCTGAACAACTAATGGTACACAACACAGTTCTCATTTCAAAATTAGTTGTGCTTGAATGTAATTGCACTGCAGAATATTACTACGTTAGTGTTAAAGTATTACAGATACCTTGAGGTTTAAGATATTTTTGTAATAGTCCCTTACTTGTTCCAAGTCACTTACTGGCTTTATGAAAGATAATGATTTTAAATCCATTGTTTCCAGAGCCAGCAGAAGACACATAAGTTAAATATCTTCTAGAATTAAATTTATATAATAGCTCATAGTGATGCTTTTGATAAGCTAAATAAAGGAAGTTCCACTGAAAAAAACAAGTTTATGACAGAAACAACAGGTGAAGATAAGTTCCAGAATTTTGAGATTTCCGATATCCAAACAAGTTTATAGTTTACTATTTTAAGCTGCTGACACTACCTTAAGAGTGCAGTTTCTCTTGCTTTTCCTAATCATTTTCTCAGATGAGAGGTTACTACTTTCTCCTCTCCCATTCCATGTGAAAATCAGATATGCTAGCTTAGCTAAAGGACCTACATTCACTAGAGTGCACGTACCTTAGCTGGCTGTAACTGAGCTAGAGTTGCAGTCTAGTTGCTCTGGGTATTTTGCGACCCAGCTAGTTCAGTCGACACCAGAAGATTATCAGTACCATAGTTTGTTTTGTTTCTGCAATTTGAGCTGGTTGCAGTGTGAGATGCAGCACTGCAGGGAGAGTAGTGCTTTTTGTACTGTGCAACTCTGCATACTTCACCAGTCATTCCTTTCTCCCGGTAATGACTTTCCCAGTAATTATCTTTATGCTCTGCTTCCTCTGAATGTTTCTTCACAGTATTTATATAGGCTTAGAGGATGTTCACATAAATCAGATGGAAGAATGTGAACATTTTCTGTGGTTACTCCGCTCAGCCTTGCTGAACTAATAATAGTAGTGTGTGAATTTCACTCCCTTTTGCTACTACAAGTTTAGTCTCTGGCTGTGATTCATTCTTTTGTGCCACTGAATTTCCCCTCTGTATAGCAGTTATACCATCATCTATAACTCATACAGCAAACAGTAATTTACATTTTACATACTTGTCTCGGTGACTTCCTTGAAAGAGTTTCGGTAATTGCTGTTGCAGTTATTAAGTATTTGCAGAGTGTTTTCAAGAGCTACAATTTCATTTTCAGCTTTGCTGATCTTTGCATCTAAATCATCACCTTCACGCTGAAGTGCTTCCTTTTCCTGCGCAGCCTGAAAATAAAACTGGTATTTTAGGTGACTGAATGCATATTAAAAACATTAGGACAATTATACAGAGAAGAATACATTTAATATTAAAATCCTAGGTAAATTCTGAGGTTATCTATGTCAGGATTGGACTGAGATTTGAGTTACTGGAAGCAGTAGGTATTTTTAAGTACAAGAAGCTGGATGCACGTAAGTCAATAGGTCCCAATGGGATTAATTCCAGGTTACTGAAAGAAGGGTTGATGTTTCTGTGAGAATCCTTACAATTATTTTTCAGCAGTCTTGGGAACTGGGGGAGGTCCCAGCTGATGGGAAGCTGGGAAGAGTCTTAATTTTTCAAGAAAAGAAAGAAGATTCTTGTTACTACAGGCCTCACAGTCCCACTTTGCTGCCTGATAAAATTATGGTGACTAGTCTGGTAGTTACTGAAAAACACATCAAAAACAATGTAGTCATTGGTTATAGCCAACATAGGTTCACAAAGGAAAAGTTCTGCTTAACTAACTTACTTTCCTTTTGTGATTTTTTTTCCTTTGATAAGAATACTTTCCTTTTGTGACAAGGTCACCTATCTAGTTCACCAAGAGAGGCCAGTAGATAAAATCATCTTGAATTTCAGCTAAGAAATCAAGAAATGCATAGATGTTGTACTGAGGGACATGGTTTAGTGGGAAATACTGCTGATAGGTGGGTGGTTGGAGTAGATGATCTTGGAGGTCTTTTCTAGCCTTGGCAATTCTGTGATTCTAAGTTAAACACAAACATAGTAAAATACCTTTATTACATAGTAGGCCTGAGTTTTCTCCTCTTCTCCTTCAGGTGGCATCATGATAACAGTAAGAATTTCGTATCTGCATCTCAGTTTATCGATTTTATTTAGGCGATCTTGAAATTCAGCACTGAAGTATTTTGGGGAAAGAATGAATGAGATGAGCAAATATTTGTCTAACAGTGTTCTGTGTGCAGTTCTTGCTGCAGCAGTTTAAATTATTGTTAGTCCTGCAGCCTGCCCCTCTACTAGGATGCAGGCAAGGCAGCAGTTGTGCTGCTCCTGGTTTTTGATGCTTTCTATGTCCTCCCAGCCACAGTCACCTGTTTTTCTGGTTATTTACTGTTATCTGTCGGTTCTAAAATGAGTCAAATTTATTTTCACATTTCAGATCATAGCATTTGAAAGGCTGTGCCACAGTCCTCCCTGGAAACATTTAAAGGTTTGGCATTTAAATCCTGCAGCTGCACAAGCTGCCCCCTGCTGATACTATCTTAATATTGCCACTCCAAGATGAGAGTAAGCAACAGCAAGCAATAACCCCAAATCAAATTACATGGAAGTATCAATTAGATGTGTAATTATCAAAGGAAAAAAAAAAAACAACACCCATTCTGCACTCTTGGTGAGCAGTTAAGCTTTAGTCACACTAAATCATTCTAATTTCCTATTGTGTGGGGTGTGGTTAGCAGAGGAGTGAATAAAAACCCTGCCAGATTTCAGCAGTTCTGCTACTAAAGCATTGATTTTTTACTAAATATCACTAGATAGTGATATTTAAGAGTTAAAGCTTGTTCCAAATATTTCATAATGATTGTTGTAGAAGGGAAAAGTTAAGGGAAGATATCAGAGGATATCTTCTGTATTATAGTACGTTGGTGGGAAGTAAGATCCACATAGCTGAGCAGATATTTTTTGCTATACTGAACAGATAACTGAGTGCTGTTTTTTTAATATAAAAATAAGAGAACACCCATGCTAGATGAGCCAAATAAATTAGTTTTATCAAGACCTCTTCAACAACAACTTTCATGTTTTAAACACTTGGAGTACTTTCTCATGCTCCAAACACCGACTGCACGTTTCCTGATTATTTTGAAAAATGCAGGGTTGCACGCACCACTTGTGCTTCAAACAAAATGCCTGCAACTGGGATTCCTTCTCGGTATTGTAGAGGATCTTCAGTAACACAGTAAGTAGCAGTCTCTCGTTGACCAGTGATAATGGACAGCAAAGCCAGAGATGCTGCCTACTGGTTAATGCTTGCATGCCGGTTTTCACAGAAAAGATTGCTTGTTAGCCTTAACTGTCTCAGTATGTGACTGACAGCAAGATTTACTTCACTCAATTCCTCCAACTGGTAAAATTGGTTAAAATGCCTTTCTTTTTAAGCAAGCTCACATGTAAAAGGTACTTGATAAAATCATTTTAATTACTTTGTTTTTTTCTCAATTACTTCAAAGATGAAGGAACTAAAGGAAGATTGGTTAGGATTGTCAGGGAAACGTAGTGTTCTAAATTGTAATGTTGTTTTTGAGTTGCTGCACCAGAGATTTTGAAAATAATCATTACCTTATGCATTGCCGTTCCTGATCCACGAGTCTGATCTGGGAATCCAGCATTGCCTTATGGATCTTAATTTCCTCAGTTCTTTCTGCTATGGCTTTCTTTAACTCCAGCTTTTGTTTTTCCAGCGTTAGAACCTTCTCTGTCTTATGACAGAGTGTATCTTGAAGACGCTTTAATTCTAGTTTTAGGAGATTATCTTCAATCATCATCTCCTATCAAATGCCAGAAAGGTCTCAAAATAAGGAAGTATCATTTTTAGGTAAGATAACAGTGATGAAAATGACTTCAAATAAAAATTTGGGATGGAAGGCGTAAGACAATAAATTAGGGGTTTGCTACAGATATAATGTAGCACCAGGAGAGACAAACAACCTTCAAAGGACACGTGAATTTATGTGTATTAAGGGGAAAAATAGTACCTTGTATTAGAAAAAATACAAAATAATACTGTACCAGCTTAATGGCTTTAGCTTTTTTTAACTCTTGATCTGATTTCTCATTGAATAGATTTAGTTCATTTATCTTGATCATCAGACCATTTGCTTCTTCTCCTGTCTTATCCATAGCTCTCTTGATGAAATGGACATCACTCTGTTTAATTCAAATTTAAGTTATATTTAATTAAGTTATATTTAATTTATTTCTGTTAATGAAAGTTGCACAAAAAATTACAAGTTTATTTAAATGAAAATAATTAAGTGCTGGAGCCAGGTGCCATAATCATCTTTTGTCCATATGTCCATATTCTGCCACATAAACAGTGCCTAGAGCACTGCAGTCCTAATGGAGACTGCTGTTGCAATATTGATGTCATTGTTTCATTTGGAGTCTAGAACTTAATTCTTATTTATGCAATGTAAGTATTTCAGCCAATAAGGCAATACTAATATAATCATGTATTTTGGTCTATTAAAAAACAACAACAACAACAACAAATCTGCAGTGATGTCTGGCCATGACATTGATATTCTTAGTTCATCTTCATAATACAATAATACTCCAGGCCATAAACATGTAACACAGTCAACCTAATGTTCTAATGAAGTTACCTGAAGTTTCTTGTGTTGTGCATTTAAAATATCATATGCACTTTTCTTTTCTTCTAAGGCTTTCTTAAGTTCAGCAACTTTTCCTTCCAAAACTTGTTTTTCATCTGCATTAACCTCCCCTTCTAACCGTGACAGACGTCTCTGTACTTGCTGAATATAAAAATCCTGTTAAAATATTTGAAAGTGAATTCATAGTCTGAGATAAGCAATTATAGCCTTCCCATAAAGCTAGAATGCTGAATCTAAATGTTGCTTTAGGATAGTCACCTAATTAAGCTATTGTTTTATAATAATTTATGGCTTATAGACCTCATAAACGTAAAACATATCAGAATATTCTTAGATGACTGATGTGCAAAGATGGCTCAGAAGTAATCTGCTAGAAGAATAACAAAGCATGCTCAGCAGTCTGCTCTAAGGGAGGCTTACAGCATAGTTGCCATCTTGCTGTTACCAGCGGATGCCAATATAAAAGAGCAAATTTTCAAAGTGGTGCATAGGAAATTTGCACAAAATCCAATTAGTAAATAAAAGGATTTTGGCATGTACCTCTTGTATTGCTTTAAAAATTTACCCTGGGGTATCTGTGGTTCACAGGGATCAAAGAAAAGAACTGATTTGAGAAATTAGTGGGAAAAGTATCAGATCCAAAAAGTGACAAAATACACACACACATAACATAGGTGATAGACAGCAAGTTTCAGTTACTTCAATTTTACTGATACATCTAGAGACAGAAGTGCAGACTGCAGATTAATACTGCACAGCATTGCAAGAATTTTAAGATACGGACAGGGATTGGAGAACTTGAGCAACTTACTCTCATTACAGCCTGGGAACAATCAGAATAGAAAAGTGTATTCACACTTTACCTGGTTATATATTAATTCCTGTTGTTTTAATGCATCTGCATCAAGTCTGCGCAGACGGCTATTAAGATTTTTAAGTGATGCTCGACTTCCCTCAATTTCTGCCAGAACACACTTCTCCTTATCCTTCTGCACCTTTAGCTCTTGAGTTTTCTTGAAAAATACTTCTTTTAGGTGGTTCAGTTCTGCTTCTTTTTCCTAGTGACAAATTAATCGTTAAGTAAGTTGTGAAGATTTATTAATCATATGTAGGGAGAGAAAAAAAAATTCAATACTATATCCATTAATGAGAACACGGAATTTCACTGGTCTTCAAAATGGCTGTCAAGAAAAATTTTTGACTTCAAGAGAAAGGGTTTTTTGATTTACCCTTGATCCTACCCTGCTATTACCTTGAGTGACCTTAAGTACACGTATTTAAATCACTTCCTTATCCACAGAGGTAAGTTACCATTGACACATCGATCAGTGCAGTAAATGAGGTCTGAGGAGGGTCTGTTAGGGCAAAGACAACGCTGAACATTTCAGGTAACCAGGAATGTTATGAAACAGAAAAAAATTGAAGTGTTTTTTTAATAACCCTAACAAGAAGGTAGCTCTCTTTCTTTCCTTCCTTCCTCCACTCCCCATCACCACCCCAAGTGACAAAAGACCTTCCAAAGCTCAGGCAGCTCAGTATACTTGTTTCTTGTAAGGTACACTGCAAAAATGAGGTAAGTGGCATTGCATTCTGCTGCCTTTGAGAGTCCTGTTCTGAAAGACTCAATTGCCTTTAGTACAGCTCCAGTACAGAGTCTGAATATGCACATTCTAATTAATAAAAAACACTACAAAATTCACTCTTCAAATTGATTAAAAGTGTACTTATTCTTGATTTTATAAGTATACATTGTGAATTTTGCTTGTGAATGATCTTGCTGGCTTTACTAACATTGTAAGATGAGTTAAATCCTTAAGGAGTTCGTAATCAAATTCACCCATCAGAATTTTTTGTAGTTGAACTTGACAGCAAGTGTAATTCCTAATCCAAAACTCAAGATGGAAAAAGCAAGGCTAAGTTTAGTACTGAATCTGTTAAGGACTGTAGTATTTTGCACTGACTTCAGTAGGTCCTGGATCATACTCAAACAGAGGAACTTAATTTCAGACGTAAACTTTTTAATTTCCTGTGTCTAATTTTGAGATATATTTCTGAACCTAGAGAAAATAATTACAGATTCATCAACTGAAATTGGAACAAGGTTTGAACTTATTTTCATAGTCTCTCTTGCATATCTAAATGATTGAGATTATTTTTTTCCCTCTCTCTTTAAATGTGGTTGTCAATAGCACAAGGATATTCAGTAAGCTTCGTGGCACAACAGTGTATTGGCAGAGATAGAAGAAGAAGTATCAGAGAACTAAAGCGTAAAATGGTGAGATTTCATCCACATTGTTCCTGTAAGTATCTCTTCACAGTAAATTAATAGATGCCACAAAAAGTCATGTGTAGCTAATGTTGATGGAAAGCATCTTTCTGACTAATACATTACAAATACTGTTCAAGAATAGCGCATCTAAGTTAAAATACTACCCTGAAGCTCCAGAGCTGCCAAGCTCAGTGTCATCTTAGGTTATCCGCCACAGACGCGAGTAGAGAAACCCTGCTAATGGTTTAGCCACCCTGGTAATAGTCTTAAGTAGAAGCAAGTAGGTTTTTCATTTTAATGGAGTGCTTTATTATTCCAACTTAAGTGTTTGTTCTAGAAAGAGCTTGCAAATTCAAGTGAATCCTCATTTGTAGAAACCATAAAAACATTTTACCTTGACAGTTTTCTCTTCTTCCCTTAGCATTTCTTCCATCCTCAAAGCATTGTCTTCTGAACTGAGTGTCTTCTCAGTTACAAGCTTCAACTTATTGGAAAGACCTGCATTCCTTTCTTTAAGAAAGCTTAGTCTAAACAAAAATAGATGATTTAACAAGTTGCAAGCATGTTGTACTTAAAACACTGCTAAAATCAAGTATCATCACGTTTCTTACTGAGCAGCTGCCTAATAACACAGACTGAACTGGAACCTGTGATAACCAAGGCCCTAGCTGGATGTTTCACTCCCTTTAAAAGCAGTGATTACCAGGAATATTTTCTATCTAAGAAATTACTGTACAAAGTAGTAAAATAGACATGAAATAGCCAGAGGGTTGGAGGCTTTAATAATTAACATTATTTAAGGTTCTTTGCTAGAAGAAGGATCTGTTTATATCTGTAATTCTTACAAACTCTATTTTTAAAAGTCTGTTTCTTACCTGGCTTTTTTTTTCTCAATTTCTTTCTTCGTATTAGTTACCTGCATTCTTAAGGACTCTAGATGAGAAGCAGTTTTGTTCACAGTGGATTTCAAAATGTCCAGCTAATAAATTAATTAGGAAATCAGTACATGAACCGCCTGCTATGGAAAAGCTATCCAAAGTTAATTCAACTGTATTTTATTAAATTTTTAAATTATTAAACTTTTAAATTGCCAAGCTTGCTGAGTAGCCCAGTAATACCATTTTCTTAAGAGAAAACTTCCTCGGATAATCTAAGTGTATCCCTTCTGCATAGATTCATGAGACTTGGACTACCTCCTGGAACAACTACTACAGATATTTAAATAATGAAGCAATGCGGCTCATTTCTAGCACTAAATGCAGATTAAATATAAGTATAAATAGCATCAAGCATTTCCGATTCAGAGGGCAGCTTTATTCTGTTGCCTTTGATTAGAAAGCTATGAGAAAATGTTTTTCAAGAATTTTAATCTGACTGCAAGGGCAATCAACGCCCATTTCTGGCAGTACAGGACAGGAATTGTTTGGAAGAAATTTCTCTCATCTTTATACAGTGTTGGAGTCTAAGAACAGTTAAGGTAAGACACATCTGAAGCATCTAATAGTGTTATATCATTTAAAAGAAAATGAACTCCAACGCCACAGAGAATACAAGCTCATCTCAATGGCCGTATGCTTGCTTTTCTTCAGTGCTGTCGTTGAAGGGATTAAGTTCAGGTTTAAGACCCAAATAATCAAGAGTAAACTGGGAAGAACAGATGTTTTGTTGAACTATTGAAGAACCTAATATGTGAACAGGAAAGTAAATGCTATTCATGTATTTCCTCCATCTAATCAAAATAAAGAAATTATAGCTTCAGTCTGGTTTTCTGAACTGACTGGGCATCCTCACCTCGTTCTCCAGCTGAACTCTGTAAGTATCCTGAGTTTGATAGTCTTGCCGGAGACTGGTCGCTTCCCGCTCAGCAGAAGAAATTCTTTTTTCATATTCCATATTATTAATAGTTTCATTCACTAAAAAGGAAGCCTTCTCTTTCAGCACACTTTCTTTCTTTCGCATCTCCTGTTTTAACTCTGCTAGTAACTAATGGAAGAAAAACACTTCAGGTTTTCTTGCATTATGTAAGATGTGTTAGATTAGAGCAAAACCAAAAGACAGATTACTTTTAAGACTTCTCATACATTTGTTCACAGATGTAGAAATGCTAACTCCCTCCAATTCTAAATGTTCGGTTTTCTTTTCCTTTCTTTATATCACAGCCCAGACATAATCCCCTCATTGCTGCTGACTGTCTTTGCACTCTAAGAAATAATAACACTCCATCTTGTTGCTTCTTAGATTCTTAGGTCATACAAAAGAGCAGTACTAAAACTGGCAGGCTTTGCATTTTCAGACTGAAAATTACACCTGATACAGCATCAAGCAGAGCACTATTATTTACACTGAGAGAGAATGCTTTCAAAATAAATTCTGACTACATTCCAGAAATACATGGACTTTGAAAACACCTTAATAAAATACAGAGGTCAACACAAAAAGAACACTAAGCATCTAAAAAAAACAATTGGTCTCATGAATAAGTGCCAAAATTTCTCTCAATCTCACAGATAAAAAAGTAGGCTGATACAGTGATATGAATCAGGCAAAGCAGTCTTACCAAAGCACAGTGGTCGATCTGTTGATCTCTTTTTTGCATCTGTTGTATTGCAGTCTCCCACTGCCTGATGACTTCTTGCCTTTCCTGATGAACTCTGCGAAAATGTTCAGCTGTCTTGTCGAGCTCCATCTGCTTAATAGAAAGCATCCCAATGATTTTGTGTTTTAAAAAAATTGTATGTAAAAAGATACTTCAAGAACCTCATGTACAAACCTGAGCAGTTATGGTTTCTGTAAGCTCATTATCAAGAGCTCTGCGTTTCTGATTTGCTTGCATGGTCAACTTTTCTACTTGAAGGATTAGTGCCTGAAATGAAATGATATGAAAACAGACTGTATTTAAAAGTAAATATATTAAAATATCTTAAATTTCTAAAGCTCTGCAGCAACTAAGGACAGAGTTGTTGAGGCGTCCATTTCATTGTATTTTAGAGAACAAAGAACTAAGAACCTAGCCTCCCAAATTTTTCTTTGTACAAGAGGCCATAATCTTATGTCCCTTAGGTCCAGACTAGAGCAAGGCCAAAGGAACCTTTTCACCATGTACTTGATGTGTTTGTGGACTCCTCAGCATCAGCTGTTTCGCTCAACTCTTCCTAGCATAGCATGTGACTTGCTAATGGGGATGTTATCAGTGAAACTTCATGTAAATTAAAGTTTTGTGGTGAAATAGTTAATGAGTAAAAATCAATTTTCTCCCCACTATATTTAAAAGCTAAAAAGAAGGCATACTTCTAAATTAATATTGTAGTCGAGAACAAACCATTAGGATGTCTGAACTTGTGATGGGAGATTTATACCATCCCTCATTACTCTTTAATGAAATAGCAATATTTTATGCTAAGTAATATTAAAAATTTTAGTTCTATTGGGAAAATCGACATTACTTTTCCAAATTTGACTCACATTATTGAACAAACTTCCCACTGAATTAAGCGTAATTGTCAGCTGTCTGATTTTTTTATTTTACTAGCTATTTGTACACTTCCTCAGAAAACTTCAAACTGAAATGTTACCCTTACAGAGAAAGAAGTTACTATCTTCACTTATGCCTTTCATCTTTTGTCAAACGTATTCTCTCTTACCTTTGAAATGAGCCTTATCCAAGTTCAAATGAGCCTTATATGAGTTTCACTCTCGTGCTAATTAGAAATCATGAGTTTAAAATGTACAAAATCTCAGTCTTACCTGATCTGACAACATAACAAACTCCTCAGATGCTAAAAATATATATGACTTTTTGGTTTTGTTTCTGAAAATTGCAGTCATCTCTACTTACTCCTAGTTTCCCTTCATCTTGCTGTGCGTACTTCTGGATTGTGATAATATCGTTATCTTTGCGATTTGATTCCTTTATCCAACTCTCCAAAACTTCCTCATCGCAGTTCATCTGTTGTTTTAAGCTTTCCAACTTCTTCGTGGTTTTATTTATAGTATTCTAATAAAAATTGAAATAAATTTAAGGGTTAATATTAAATAGCTAATACTTTCTTTGATTAGTAATTGAAGCAACTGCTTCAAGCGCTGTAGCAGGTTTACACACATCTTTGTCGTCCACAGAATCGATAAATAGGTTTGAGTTTTTGTTATTGTTAATTGTGTCCAATAATTGAGAAGTGCTAATATATGTCCTAAAGAAGAAACAAGGCAGTAAGTTATCAGAAACCTAAAATGCAAATAATTTTAACCAGAAATGTCAATTCCTGGCGAGCGATACCCATGTGCAAGGTGTTTGTTCCACATAATAAACTGATCTGAGGCAACACAGGGTGAAGTTTCTCCCTCACACATTAGCACATAGTTCTTAGATCCTTATCCCGTGTATGAATTTACAGATGGTCCCGTATGACTGTGAAGAGACTTCCTGATATAAACATGATAGTATCTGAATGCAGCTGAATAGCAGAGATATCTTCATTCTGCTACCCTGCCTGAGAAAGTGGAGAGTACAAACTAAAGTAATGAGAAGAAAGAGATCACGAAAAATAAAAATTTAAATGCTTTGTAGAAAAATAAGAGACTGTTCCATAAAATATGAAGATACTGTAGTTATACAGCATTCCTTTTTTCTTTCTTTTTTTTTTTTTTAATGTAAAGCAACCTTTGCATTTTGAAAACCCTGATTTTATTGTATGGGGGAAAGAAGAATTGCCACCAACAGTCTAATCTATAAACAATAAGGAATAACTTCCAGAGTTATCAAGATAGGGATATGGATGTGTGACTGTGTATCTGGCATTAAGAATTGAAATATTTCAATATCTAGTTAATATTTACTAAGTTTGGACCGGTCTGTGCAAGGAGAACCTCACTGTCATACTATTTACCTTATTATGGTTTAAGAATTTTAATTATAAACAGCTATCCTGACATATAATATTACTTCTTTAACTGCAAGTGAGGACAAAAGTAATAAAATTTAACTGCAATACAGAAGATCTTTTACAAAACTTCTGAAACTTACTTCTTGGCTGTTTTTCTTTTCTCTTAAGGAAACGGTCTCATCTTCCAGACGTTTGATCTCACTTTTAAGACGTCCATGTTCTCTTTCAGCAAGGGCTTTAAAGTGTTGTTCAGTTTCAATTTCATTCTCTCTGGCTTTGTAAAGAGACTAGAGAATAACAGAGTTCAGCATTTTACAACAGACAACAGGCCCTCATCACCAATGAGCCAAAAGAGATGACGTGATTTTGTCATGTAAATACATTTGTCTGTAAATATTATATATATATTTATACACATGTTGTATCAGATAACCCCAGATCAACCATGTATAGCCCCAGGAGCCTGATTCAAAAATATTTCACCCAAAACTCAGGATATTGATCTTCCAAAGTCTTAATCTTAGTCTCTTAGAATAAAAGTCTTAATCTCACAGCAGCTTTATGTAATATTCAGGAGGTACAGGGGATGAAATGCTTTTATAGTTCTGTGCTGACAGAGACCACCAGGCTGGCCTACGGCAGTATATTGTCTAATCTTTCTGACAAAGTGATTTGACAGGATTTTTCCCATACATAATACAAATCTGTCACCCCCTGGAGTCTTATCTTGCACGGTATGTGCTGCCTCTTCTGAACTATGGTTTAATCTAAACTGTGTCCTTTTTGGCTTTTTTTCCAGATACCATCATTTGATCCAGGATGGTCTTTTTATGGACCATCAAATGCCATCACTGGGGGCCACAGTTAAAGTTGTGTTTCTTGTGAAAGTCCCAAATGAAAGGCCAGAGGAACTCCTGCAAAGCTGCCATGCAGGCAGGGATGCCAACCACAGACGGGCGCTCAGACCGCAGCCCTCCCTGATGCCGTGGTGGATCAGCGATACACCTGTCGGTGGATCAGTTTACCTGGGTGAAGCTGAACTCCTGTCTCACGTTTTTCAAATGAGATGTCATCGCTTCCATTCGCTCTTCAAAGTCAGTCAGCTGATTTTGCAGGTTCGCTTTTTCTTTCTCCATCTTCTGCAGCTATGTAAGAGTTAGAAATGTCAACGAACCGTTTGAGGGGAGTGCTTTTTACCTGCAATTTCTTGTTCACAGAAACCAAGTGAAAGGTTTAAACATTTTTAACGAGCAGCAAAAGCACCGGACCCATTAAGTACTGCTGCTGCTCGAGGTAACCAGGACTGCCCCAGGCTTACACGGCCGGCCGGCATCCAGCACCGGCCAGCACCCAAACGTATCCCAGGCGCTCCTGAGCTCCGCGGGCCGACCTGACAGAGCCTCCCGCGCACCCACCGTCGTGTGTGAACCTCAGCTCTGCCCCACAGCCACAGCCCCACAGCCGCAGCCCCGCGCTCACGTCGTCCTCCAACGCCCTGTTCTCCGCGTTGGCCATGGGCACGGCGTAGCCATCGTCCCACTGGAGCTCGGCCAGCACCGAAGCGGTGGAGCGGCTGGCGGTGCTCTGCATGGCCGCAGGTACGAGGGGAGGGCGGCCGAGCGCCTTAGCAACCGCGTGCCCCGGTAACCAAACGGGAAGTGCGGAGCCGGGAGCCGCCTCTCGCCCCGCCCGCCCGCCTCGCGGGGAGAGCGGCTGGGCGCGCGGCGCTCTTCGCGCCTCGGGGTTTGCGTTTCGCAGCGGACCGGCTTCTGTGTTTGTCTGAGAAGAAAGAAGTTTGTCTTCTGTGCGACGAGACCTCAAAAATACAGCAGGTCTTTTTCAATTTCACAGTTATTTATTTATTTTTGAATTCTCTCTGCCTCTTTGGCTCGAACGGGCAGAGTGGGCTGCTTTTTACCGAGCAGAGGGGTTCTTGCTGCCTGGTTGGTACCACAGGCAGCCCAACTCCTCAGAGGAAAAGAGCTGTTTAGCTTGTTAAATTGGTGAGCAAAAATCTGCCTGCCTCTTAATGCAGCAGTTCACCATTTCTCCTCGCCTTGGGTGAGCTCTGATACCAGAAGCACCTGCGGGCTGTACCTCCTTGATTTGTCCCCTTTTACACCCCGCTCTGGCTCCTGGTGCCCTTTATTCGTACTCTTTCAGACGTCAGGAGGCTGTGGCTGCAGTACCTCCTTAGCAGCACAAAGGTGAAGTTAGTGTAGGTGGAGAGTAAAGGTTTATGTTCTGGTTTGAGTTTGTATGTTTGTGATGTGGGAAGAGCATGGGCTGCAGTGTGAGTTCTTGGTTGGTTGGTTGGTAGGAAGGTAAGGGAGAAGCTTGCTGTCTGCTGGTACGAGATCCAGAAAGTTCTAAGGGCTTGCATCAAGTCACAAGCAGGCCCACGTGTGAAAGAGTTATTTGAAGGCAACATTACCTGTAACTGCTCATAACCTCACTGAACTTGAACTCCTTGGGCTGAAATGCCTTCAGCTAACAGGCTGCTGAAAGCTCCTCAGAGTCCCACCTGGTTCAGTGCCCTCTGCCCAAGCATGCTCCCTCACAGCTGGGGTCAGTCCACATGCACAGCTCACCTGTTACTGATTATGCCCAATAATGGATTGCCAGGAGGTGCCTGCTACGTGTCCTGTTTCTGAACAGGCTGCTAGTGTTACCTCTTAACAGACTTCTTGAACCTGAATTTATTTATACTTGTGGGTTGGGAAGCATCCTCTGCCACTGAATTTGGTTGTTCCTGGATGAAGAAAGGCATTCCAGTCTTTGAAGGAAATACAATCTTGCTGTAGAAGCCCTCTGTTGGTAACTATCTGCCTCACTGTCTGCTTGAAACATCAACCCAACTTTTTCTGCAGCAGCAGAAGGCAACTCTCAAGGAAAGGTAAAACTGGGAAGAAGTAGCTGCTAGGAGTCCAGCCTAAAGAAAGATGACTTTGTATCCTTATGAAAAGATATCCTTAGCAGGTTGAATAAGTACTGCCAGGTCTTTGAAGGGTTGATGGGTGAAAAGGCATTAAATAAATTGGAGCATGATTAAAATGTGCTTGTTGGAGAAGGTTTGGAGGAGAAGGGGTTTGCAGTGAGTTTGAATATAGAACATGGTTCTGTGGCATGGTAGCAACAGCAACCATAGTGAGAAACGGTGATCTTAGTAGACATCTGTATATAATGCTTTTGGAGAAGAAAAGGTCACTGAAAAACAGTGGAAGTCAGGCCTGATGTGAATACATTAAAATGGCAACATGCCGTTTTTTGGAGATGACTGCTGCTATTCTGTTGTTGGTTATTTCACTGATCAGAGCCCTGAAAAAAGTCACTCAAGTTCTTTACAGCACTGAAAGAAAACAGGAAAACAATGCTAGGATGCAACTTGAGTTTTTACAAATAGATGAACGCTGCAGGAAATCCAGTGCTCAAACTGACTGAAACAGATAGGTCACTAGGAAGAGCTCTGTTTTCTTATGTGGCACAGGGAGTGGTTCTAAGTTGTGCTGAATCATATTTTTGAAGAAGCAAGCTTAGCAGCCCTGGTATGCAGCAGGCAAACATAGTGGCTTGAGACAGTAATTAACTCCACACAGCCTCCTGTTGTGGTTCTGTCTGCCCTCTGGATGTATGAAGTTTTGACTGCCTTTGTTTTGACCTCCTGGCCATACGCTCTCACAGTGATGGTGTCAGTCAAATCAGAACAATGTGATTTGCTGTTGTGAAAATAAGGCAGAACCTGCACCTGTCGGGAAGGTGCTGGGTGAAAGGAGCGCCTGCTGAGGGCTGTGCTTTTTTACCTGCTGGAAGTAGTGCACCAAGAGCAGGATACACAGATTACAGTTAGATGGCCTGATGGAAAGGTTGGTGGTAGAAGCTTCCGAAGAGTAACAGGTCTGCTGTGGTACGTCATGTGATATGCATGAAGGGCCCCTTCTCCCCATACCCAGGATAAGAACTTTCTTCTACTTGCAGTGTGAAAGATAAATGCATCTCACAACTTATCTTACAGGGATATTAAATTAATATCTGTGATAAAATGTGATAGTGCAGTGGTGATCTGTTGTCATCCAAACAGAGCTTATGTGCTAATAATGAGAGACCACGTAGCACTTGACCACAAGAAAGCGAATTACTGGGTAGCTGTTTATCCTTAGGTGAGTGGTTCTGTTCATAAGCATTCAGCAGAAAAACATTAATTTATAATCATGTAATGTGATGAGTATGGTTGAGAAGCCAGGTCAAAATCATCTTAATGCAGTTAAAACACATACCAAACTTCCGAATTTTTGTAACCATATGTGGTCTGCTAATATTTAAGCACAGTACTTATGTAGTGTCTGAGATGTAGAAAGTGCCTCATGAGTAAAGCATCATTTTGCAGTTTTCATGGAAATTCCGTGCTCCTTTGCTTGCTGGTTGCTGGCAAAAGAAATGTCCGTGATGCACTTTTGTTTGTATGGCTTTTTTCTTCTTAGCCCGTGGAATTATCTTCTGTTAAGTGCAGAAATTTTTGGCAGAGATGCTGATCCAGCAGATGGTGCTGCACGTCTGTGTATTTCAGGGTGATGGTTTTGTGTTTGGTTTGGTTTTTTGTAACAGTTATCAAACTCCTTCGTTAAAAAGGAAAATGGAATTTCTGTTCTAAAAAAAACATCAATAAATACACCGAAGCTTTTCTTTTCTTGTAAAATGTATTGATGTTATTTTTAAGGCTGTAAGGAGAAACAAAAATAATTGCAATGTGGCAAACTGTTTTCCTGTTTCAACGTTCCTTTTGGATTGAGTTTTCAGTGATGTAGACCACCATGCCTATTTGTTCAAAAGACGTAAATGTGAAATCACCATTTTATTGCATTTAAAAGGTGTTCCTCCTCTTTTACCTCTTATGGGGGGAGAAAAAAAGTTTCATTTTTCGTTTGTTCCCAAGTTTTTTTAAATTCTCAAGTTCTTCTGATTTGTTTTCTAGCAAGCCATTTCTGTTATCTGAGATACAGGGAGGCCTGGAGGCTGGGGGGTCTCCTGGGGAAAAAAAAAGACCAAATTAAAGGTCTGTTGGATTATTTAAAATGAAACCAACACAGCCAGTTACTGTCACTTAGTCAGCATTTATCATAAATTTCATATTGAAGTCCTTTCATCTGTAAGTCTCGAGATGTTTTTAATGGGGTATATTGGATCTTTTCTTTCAGATGGATGTACCAAGACTGGTAACGCAACGGAAGAAACAAAATGAAAAGAGACTGAGAAAACAGCAGTGGTGAGTAAGAGACAGAACGTGTTGGCAGCATGAAGGATGGAGTATCTGGCATGACAGTGGCTTTACATATTGACTAGAGATGTTTTGTCTGTATTGACACTTGGATCTTCTAACTTGGATAGGAGAAAGACAGATATGTAAAAAGCCAAATTGCTCACAATTCAAGACAGATGTGTTATCAGTTACATGTAGTCCATTGCTAACCTGTGACCGATATGTATTGACAGCAGCTTTAATTTGTTGATCTTAAGAAAAAAAAAAATACAAGTGTAAGCCGAATACCTCTGAAATTTGAAGTTCAAATTTGTCACCAATAGATTCTCTTTGACCTGTTCCATACTTTTTGCACAACTACATTGGTAAAGAGTGTGACTTTTACTGTTACAGTGCTGTGGTCGTGGGCTCTCATACTGTAGATAGGGGTGCAGAGGAGAAATCAATATTCCAGTGGAAGGATTTTTTCTTTGACAAATGATATGAGCCCCAGTGGCATAGGGTAATTTTCCCTTTACAAGTGGAGTTTTCAACTGGGTGACGCTACTAGTGTAGCTGGGACAACAAATCCTTTCAAGCGTCCACAAAAGCTTGTTTTAGGGCAGTGAAGGATATGTACAGCCCCCCTTAGCACCAGCCAACAGAGGGCGCTGCAGCCAGTCCTCTGCTCAGTGCCCAGTGGTTTAGGATATACGTTTTCAAAACACTGTTCAGAAAATGTTCATGTAAAACCATTACTAGGTTTTATTTAATAACCTCCTAACCCTCTCTCTCTCTTTCCTCCTCCTCCCCTGTGTTCCTCTAATGCCTTTTACAGCTCTTGCTGCACAGCGTGAAGCCTTAGAGCTGTATTCATCAATGACTCACACCCTTGCTTAGGGGCCAATTTTCATGGAAGCTATATAGGAAAATCTTGAAATGCACCTATCTCATGCAGGGCACAAGATGATTTCTCTATTCATTACTATTCCAAAAGGACTTGTTGCCCTTTGGAAATGTTCAGATATTACTTACATTTGTGTGTGCATGCATACATGTACAGTGCTAACTTGCATTTAGATTCAAGAGTTTGGAAAAAAAAATGTACTGTTGTTATTGTTGACACTAGTCAGCTGAAAGGCAGCTGAGGAACTGCTTAAACTGGGTGGAAGTCAGCAAATGTCAAATAATAAGCAGCACTCTGCTTTAGATAAGCATAAAACTTATTAAAGAAATCACCCTATCACCCTTTTGTTTGATGCTGTGATCAGAGTAGCCTTCTCAGGAATTTGGGACTAAAGCCAAAGACTTACTTTAGGACACTGCGTTTTACTTTTTCTCCCAGAAGTTATTTCCATAGGTCAGAGTTACAGTATGCTTCTCAATGCCTAGAAGACAGGATGTTCCTTTCCCCTAAGGACATCATATGTTAACTCAAGCTTTCAACTTTATGGAGGATGGGGAGAAAAGGTCACAGAAATTATTAGCCAGAGTGACCTTTCCGATTAAAACCCATCTGACGGGAAGGGAAGCTTTACTGCAGAATTGTCCATCAGAATAATTACATTTGGAGGGGTTGCTAATTATAACCAAAATTACTTTAGACAGTTTGGGGAAGAGACTGAGGCTTTGCTGCTTAGCATTAAGCCGTTTTATTTACACATTCACAGAGTAGCTTACATCACTACAGGATTAGACTAATTGCAACATTTCCCTGCAAATTGTTGTAGAAATGGTGTCATGCAATGGCAAATCAGAACTGGTCATTCCAAAAATAGCATTTCTTTCTTTTTGTTTCTTAAACAGAATGGAAAAAGTCAATTTCTGCAGATCAGGCCTGTCCAACAACATTCATTTCTACCTTCAGTCTGCTCAAGTGAGTTTCTCAAGAATGTGTGAAAGATTAGGTTTGGATATTGTTTTGCCTGAGTGAGTTTTGCTAACATAACTTTTTGCTTAGTAGAAGTTTTCTCCACATTAGGATGGCCTAACAAGGGAGCACTGTTTTACAGTAGCACGTAGAATTGCAAAACTCCATTTTATATGTATGTTACACATAACAGGAAAGTTAGCGCTGTTAGAGCAAAAAACAGTGAATCTCACAAAGGCAGTAGCATGATAATTGATATAAAGATGGAGAAACAGAAGCACAAAGAGGTGAACTAACTTGCCTCAGATAGCCTGCAACACCAAGTAGGAGATGGGAATTATTTACTTGCTGTGGTGGTTTCACTCTGAAACTATGCCACAACCACTCTCTCACTCCTTGTCTTCAAAGAAAGATGAGGAAAAAAACATGGTGGAAAAGATTTCGAAGTTTGAGATAAGGGCACGAAGATCCCTCACCAATTATTGTCATGGACAAAACAGACTCAAGACAGGGAGATTAATATAATTCACTTCCTATTACAGACAGACTTAGAGCAGTGAGAAACTAAAAGCAAACTAAAAAACACCTTTCTCCCCCATGCAGCCTGTTCTACCTCCTCTCCCTGAGCAGCACAGGGGAATGGGGGCTGTGGTCAGTCTGCAGTCCTTCCTCCCTGCTCCTTCATGATTACTTTCTGTCCCCGTTCCAGCATGGGGTCCCTCCCATGGGATGCTGTCCTTCCCAAACTGATCCTGCATGGGCTTTCCACAGGCTGCAGCTCTTCAAGAACTGCCTGGAGCACCTCCTGCCCTCCTTCTCCACTGACCTTGGTGCCTGCACAGCTGTTTGTTGCTCATTTTCTTATTCTGCTGTCCCCAGCTGCTGTTGCACAGTAGTGTTTTTTTCCCCTAAATCTGCTCTCCCAGAGGCACACCCAGCATTGTTTGTTGGCTCAGCTCTGGCTAGTGGTGTGTCCCTTTAGGAGCTGGCTCTGATCTGACATGGTGCAGTTCCTGGGCTTTTCTCACAGAGGGCGTCCCTGCATCCCCCCACTACCAAAATCTTGCCACATAAACCCAGTATGTTTGCATTTTATTTTCAGACACAAATATAACATCCTATATGAAAGTAATTGCTATCCTGGTTACATGGGATAGCCTGTATCCAGTTCTTCCATTCTGAAGTCCGTTTGTGCTGTAGAGAATATGTAAGGATTGTGAATGTATCCGTAAGTACCATTCCACAGTTGAACTAATTGCCAGGCCAAGCAACGGACCACAGTAAATGGGTGAATAATTTGATCCAAGATGGATTTGTACTCTACCACACAGCCTGAAATCTTCTAATGCTTTTGGATTTGACTGTGAGCTGTTCATTGTTGTTTGAGCCTGTTATTTTCTATTACCATATTTTCTCTGGATATCATTTGTGTACCTTTGTATAAAAGGCCACATTTCTACCATATTTCTGGGGAGTAGTCTGTAGAAGCATACAAAATTTACTGCTGTGGACCAAAATATGACAGATAAAGGTAGTGCATTACAAAGTTCTTGCCCTCAATCATGCAGAAGGCTGTCTATGCTTCTGTGAGCAGCGGTACATATGTGACTACCCTGTAAGGGGAGAAGGGTTAATGGCAAACTAAGACATCTTCTGCAGCAAAAGCAGAGGGAATCTTCACTAAGCAATTACCTTTTATGTAATAAACAATGTCATGTGTTCAGTGGTCAGTAAAGGGAGTTTTCTTGCCCTAATCCCCATCCATTTAACTTAAAATAATAATGCTATTAGGTTGACTAGCAGGCTGGTGTATTGTGAAGCCTGACCATGGATGTTTGCACGTTGGATTTACACTGCTAGCAGAGGTGTTACTGCAGCAGCCTTTGTCTTTCCTTTCCTTGAATAAAATTCAGTAAATAAACTTAGGCTAGAACTGCAGTGGTGTTAGGTATGTTTGGCAGATTTGTCTTTTTATATACTGCAGTTTCTTTGCAACACAATACATTGCTTTTTATTATGGGCAATTTTAGCTTCTTTTGACTGAAAATTGAGCTCTAATTACTAATGGGTACTTTCTAAAATAATTTAATCTTGGGAAAGAATGCACGTAACGTAATTGTTAAATATCTACTGGCAAGATAGGTAGCTTGTGCTTTAACTAACCCTGAAAGGAGGTTGAGGTCTGATAACTCGAGAAGTGGCAAAAGCGATGATACACGATTAAAGTAATTAAGAATTTAAGATGATGACAGCATATCTGTGCTTCTCTGTAGTAGCTTTGACTTTCAAGGCACGTGATTCTTTTCCTTATGGATGTGTTGAATTTTTTGGTACAGAACAGCCACACAAATGAATATTCCCTAGCTGAAAATCTCCATATCATTTAAAGGAAACAGAAAAGGCCAGAGCTTCAAGGCAGCACACTCATAGTTGTTCCTGTGCTACAAATTAACTGTGTCCATCTCCTGTTTTTCTTGTGAAATGCAGATACTGTCATCTCTTTACTCTTTTTTTGCTTTGGAGATGTGTTAATTGAAGAACACTTGCAGTCACAAAAGAAAAATGAGGCACAAAATTCAAGATGAAGTTAACTGTACTTAGTATTCTCAAAGGTATGCAGAAGAAGTGGAAATTACAAGCAGATCCTTTCCATAGTTGTTTAGTATCACTTTTTTTTATAAACAGAGTAACGGTAAAGCAAGGGCAGTGCCCTGGAAGGCCAGTGGCATTTCAGTTGCAGGAATATGGTCAAAGAGAAGAACTGAGCCCTGACCTTAGCCACACTTATTCCTAGCACTGCTGTAGTCTCAAGCAATTGCTATCTCTTCAGCTCCCCACTTTCATCTATGAGTCCCTCAGTGCTTGAATATTTCTTCTTCTGTCTTAAGGAATTTTATTAGATGTAGGATTTTCTTTTCTTCCTCATTTTGGTAGTATTGAGGGAGCTGAAACAGTTATTACTTGTTTATTTCTTATCAGTTCTGCTTGGTTTTGGTGTTTTTTTTTGTTGGTGTTTTTTTTTTTTTTTT
>PPHD01003522.1:0-22249 GCA_002909625.1 Bambusicola thoracicus | reverse complement strand
AATTCTCACCTTTGCAACTTTCCCCATGTCATCTAAAGTTGCCCTCTCATTTGGAAACTGTGAGAAAGTTCTCTCAATTTTGGCAATCACAGCATCTATATTTACTTTTTCCTTAGGACATCCTCGAGGAAAATAGAAAGTTGGAATGGTTTGACTAAGCGATGGTGGCAAAGTTTCTTCCTTCTTNCAGTAACGTTTTCATCACACAACTAATATCATGTAGGTCAGAAACCAAAAGGCATATTAATCTATGAACACATTTGGTTCTGTGGTTCATTTCGTTCTCTAAGCATAATGTATGGGCATTTTGAGATGTGGTTAATACAAAGATTTCCACACAACTGTGCTATCATGCTGTCAACATTAGTGATCACGCCATCTTACTGGCACTACTTAATAGGAGATGAATACACATAATGCAAGGAGAAGCAACACAGAAAACATGTATTCTTTCCATGGACGTACAGTATTGAAAGCAGTTAGCTAACGAATTCTCACCTTTGCAACTTTCCCCATGTCATCTAAAGTTGCCCTCTCATTTGGAAACTGTGAGAAAGTTCTCTCAATTTTGGCAATCACAGCATCTATATTTACTTTTTCCTTAGGACATCCTCGAGGAAAATAGAAAGTTGGAATGGTTTGACTAAGCGATGGTGGCAAAGTTTCTTCCTTCTTTGTCTGAACCTAAACAGATAAATACACATTTGACAGTCAGGTACAATGAAATCATATATATAATAGGCATCCTCAGATGACTTGATTCTCCTGGCATTATCGGTTCCAGCACACCTTCAAAGAGATTTTTGATGACAGGTCGAATAAGCTATTTAAGAATGAGAGCACACTGGAAAAATTCAGGAGTGTTTCCAAATCCTGTCATTTAGAAAGATTTCTGGTAGGTTAAAAAGCTAGTAAAACAATTTCAATCTTCAACCTATCAAGTTTCAAGATTAATACATCAGACAGCTTCTTAAAACCATCTGAAATACTCAGGTTATCAGTTTCAGAAGAAAAATGTTGAGTTCTAGTCTAGCACACAGGTCATGAAAGAATTTTCTTTTGAAATGCTTCTAGTTTTACAGCTTCAAACTTCAGAAACGAGAATGTCAACTTTGTTACAAACTACCACCCTGTCCAGTACAGCTCCAGAGCAGATGCATTTTTTTTTACCCGAAAAACGGTTGATTTTCATATGTGAAGCAAATGAGACTGGAGGCTTTATTTTTTGTGTGTACTGTACACAATTGTGCCATGTGAGCCTTGAAATGTTTTTCTCAAGAATTTGTGATATAGCGCACTACTAAAAAATGAATTATCAATAACAAGCATTGTTTAAACTAATTTAACTCCAGTGAAGATGAGTTTACTTTGTACATAGTCACACAAAGAAAGTCCAATAACACAGAGAAGCAGAGACAGCAAGCACAATAACAACTCAATATTTGTGATTAAACAAAGTCCTTAATCTCAAGGCCACTTTCCAAATGTAAAAACAATGGTTAATGCTATATGATAGCTTATTCTAGTGCAAATATGCTGAAAATCCTGAATTACATTCCATTTCCAAGCAGAGTTGAAGGGAGAAGAATAAAAAGACAACTCAAAGAACCCTTGTTTCACTTTCTGCCATCTTTGCAAAGGACCTGTAAAGATGCTCATTCTTAAAGGCAGTGATAGAAATACTTACAGAGAACAGTTTTTAATTTTCAGGGTCCCAACCCAGAAGCTTTTAATGAAAAACAGCATGTGCTAAAATAGTCTGAATTAACCTTTCTTTCCTCTTCACTAAGCCAGCGTTCCTGTTCCTCGTTGTTCAAGTTCCTCAATTGAGTTACAGATTTTGATCCCTAAATGAAAATCATACCTCAAAACTGTGAAAACTACAGTCAGACAACGTCTATCGTTTTCTAAGAATCCAGTAAATTACAATTTCTGATACCCCATCATTAGTTTAGAGTCTTACTTAATAAGGCTTCCCTTTAGAACAAAAGTGCCACGAGGTATCAAAAATCCTTTCTAAATGTAAACTCCCAAATTTTGGGAAGGAATTAAGACAGCAAAATTTTAGCCTTCAAAACACTGTTCCCATCAGCACTACAAATAACATATGTGTATGGGTTAATACCTTGTTTAGGTCTAGGAATCCAGCTCTACACATCAGCACTTTTAGCGTGGCTGTTGAAGTTACCCTCTACAAAGGTGGACTAAAGACCCTCTCCTTGGACTGGTACCATGGAGTCACATAGCTAACATGCTCTCGAGCAATTAAATCTTTTACTTAACAATTCCCAAGTCTTCTGTTTGTTCCAGAGAGCCAAGTTATTTTATTTCCCCTTCTCCCCATTTACCCAAGCTGCTTCCCCACCCCCCCGGAATTGCTCAAATTGCCACAAAGGAGCAAGTGTTAATGTGTTTGGTGAGTGAGACAGTCCCATTTGAGCAGAGGACAGGTGTCCATTACAGACTGCTAATGTGCCCTCAGTGTTTCAGGTAACATGAGGTAAATGAGTATTCTGAGAAAACCTAGGATAAACAGGAAAGGCACTTCAAAATCCATAGCTACGAAAGCTTAGAGCTTCAGATCAAAAGAGAAGTTTCTTTACAAGGAAAAGTAGGGGCAGAGGGAAAACTAAATAGGAAGAGGTCCCAGGAGAAGGAGGAAGGTTATCAACAGAACTATTTGTCCTTCTGGAATTCTGTATTTTTTCAGAAACGAATCATTTACTTCAGGTATCTCAGACTACAACATAATAAATTATTTCCATCAGACCAGGTTAAAAGCTGCTCTTAAATGCATGTGGAAATCTCAGCGTAGGATTTGCGGTAAGAACTATTCCAGTACGTGCAGCTCACTTGGACACTGAGAGTTACACAATAGAGGTTTTTATTTACGTTCATTCCTTTGTCCATTGTAAATATGTGCCGGACAGTGACTATGAGGAAGAAGCTATGGAACAGATTTGGAGCTGAAGACAGATGTATGTGCAGAAATTTACTTTTCCTAAGATTCAAGAGTTACATTTAGGTCTCACCTTGAATTCAGCACGTTTAGTTAATATCTAATATTTAATCAGCAATTAATCTGTAAAACTGTATATATATTTTTTTCAGTTGAAGTATACACACACTGCCCCTGCAAAGTAAAAACCCTCTCCATATTTTGAAGGATATTTTACACTACTATGTGCTGGTTTCTCGAAGTGGGTAAAAGGAGAAATCATAAAAATGTTTCATTTGCCTTAGAAAACGTAAGATCTGCCATTCTGGTAGGTTAATTTGGTGTCTGCACACAGGCGTCTCATAAGAATACCATCTAGGGGACAATGCAAACTGACACAGAATATTTCCTGTGCCCTCCAGCAGCCAGCTCAGAGCACAGCTCTCACCCGGTATCTGCCATGTGGATGTTCTCAGCACACTAACGCTTCCTAAATGCCACGAGCAACTTGCTATTGGACAACTGAACTGTGCTGTTAACATCAGTCAACACGGGGATAAGAGCCTGCACCAAAGAAAGAAACAGGTCATCCAAAACGAGCAGCTCCAGCTAATGCACTACAAAGCTAGCATTACACCTCCTCCCTCTCCTTGCCTTCCCAAGAAGGGCCAAGGATTCTTCCCTTCGCTCAGCCCGAGCTCCGCTGAGGACTGAAAGGCTTCCAGTACAGCTGAGACCGCTCTGCTGTGTACACTTAATGAGGGAAAGTGTGAAGGGCTCCAAGTGCCACTGCTTTCTAGAATTTCAGCTAGATCCTTCTGTAGATGTGAAGGGAGACAACTGTTATTTCAGGGCAGCCAAAATGCTTAGTTGTGTGAGATTAAGCTCTTTGAAAATGAATTACAACTAGCCAGGGAATTTTTCTAGCAGTTATTGCTACTGGAGGTCTCCTAACAGAGAATCTTTGAACTGAAAATCAGCAGCAGCAGTTATTCTTTTTATGAAACTATTCCACTTTGGTGGTCAGCTTACTGCTTAAAAACTGACCTACGTTCTCTTATGGCTTAGAGTTAAAAGCTTCAATACTGGTATTACTGCCAAAACAGACCAGTTTGGTAAGAGAAGAGTTTCACTGCAACCTTTCATGGCGCATGAGCAGTAACACCCTTGGAGCTAAGGATTATGGCTGTATAAGCTTGCAAATAACTCATCCAAGCAGATGTGTGCTGAAGCCTCAGACTGAATAGCACATCCACTTCTGCAGTAAGTGTGCGCAGTGTCCAGAATTTGTAATTGTATTATAAAGTTGCCACTGCAGTTGAAGTTTTATGCTTGAAGATGAAAAGTGAGGATTCCCCCCCAGATTCTTATAGGTTGCAAAATTTATCTAAGATTTGTTTATAAAGAGAACTCAATAAAACCTGTAATTCACTATCAATTTTCATTCCAAACATACACCAGCTTAAGAACTGTCCAGATATCCAATGCTTATTTGCCTTGACTTCTACAAAGGAAGTGAAAAATTATGACCTAGTAGCATCATTGTTCAATAGGCAAACTTCCTGTTTGACTTTGCAGCTCTCCAGATCTTTTATCAGTTGTTGTAAGTGCGAGGAAAAGAAAACATCATAATTACAATAGAATAATATGTTAGTAATCGGGTCAGGGAACATGGATAGCCTTCACTCCAACTGAGAGAAGTTCAGTCTCCTTGTTTGTCCTCTTGCACCTACCAACAGATGAGAAGCACTCAGCAGTCAACTTGGTTCTAAGCAAAAACGAAGACAGAAGGCTTTTGAAATGAGGGCATCATTTTTCCTCCCTCCTTAATGAAAGAGATGGCACTACAATGGAGCCTTCAGTGACTGTACATACTTCCAAAACTAGGCAAGCTGAGTGAAACACTGCCTAAAGGGCTACTGGAAAAAGGAAGTAAATACTGGTAATAAAGGATACTTTTACCTACCAAACAAACAGAAGTTTGGTTCAAGACCTAAGTATTTAACTGGGGAAGTTACCAAAAAAGAACAGAATGTTGCAGCTAATTGTGTTGGGCATAAACAAGTCTAGCTCTTCCATAGACTGAATGTTCTATAATTGCATGTCACGTTATATGTAAGTATTACCTGGGTATAACAGAGTGCATTATGAGGTAGGAAGATTTTCTGCAGAGGTGTACCATTTGGCTCTTTAAATTCTAACTTCTCCATAACCTGCACTTAGAAGGATTATGAAGAAGCCAGCAAGAAAAAAATCAAGATGCTGCAAGAGGTGCCCCTCTTTAATTGATAGAGCAGCAAACAGAAGTCAAGTTGAAGACCCAAAGGGCAACATGAACTTATATTATAAAACAAACAAACAAAAATTGGTAGCATAAGCTTTATGAAGAGTCACCCACTTAAAAGCCACAGTAAATTATTATTACAGAATACAGATTCTCTGCGGTCTATCAAAGCTACAAGGTAACAGTGAATGTAAAAAACTGTTACCTGTAAGAAAGCTGTAAAGGATTAAGCACCTGACCAGCCCTCCAGCCTCCCCATTCTTCCATAGCGGTCTAAGTGTGAAGGATAAAGTCTCAGGAATATTTCTGCCTTAAGTTACTACCTATTTGATTGCACAGTGAAACTCTGCAATTCCTTCTAGACAAGCAAGTGACAGGATCAGTAAGTTTTATGGAATCTAAATTGTGGAAACACCAGGTTTAGGGTTCACGCTACTATAAAATTGGTTCAGACTCATTTGCAAGGAAAACATTAATTTAAACAGTCTGTTCCAAACTCCCAAATATTTTGGCACAATTCGAAGACCTGCTTCCGGACAGGTAAGTCAACTTGCTTCTAGAATTACTCTAAGGACAAGCCCAGGAAAACTTATTTTCTGTAACATCAGCTCGCTTGACCTTGTAGTAGCCATTTGGATTTCCAATTATCTGTTTTAAAGCAGTGATGTTTTTCCCCTGTTCTAGCCAAACCATACTGACAGATTTATTATTCCAAGAACTCACTGACTGTATCATTTCCCATTCAGCTTCATATGCTTAACAAGAGAATCCTTTGACAATTTAAAGCTTTCAGAATTTTTTTTTTTCCCCTCAGCCAGACTCTTTCTGTAAATTCTAGCTACTGCTCTGAAAAATAGCTTGAAAACAGTAATTCAGTCTGAAAGCTTACTAATGAAGTTTCACAGCATGGCATAAGGCAAGTCAATCCACAGTACACCTGCACCTCCCATATCTAGAGCTTACCAACCTTTGGTAGCACACAGCAGTGGAGCACGAGGCACCAAGATATTGCTGAAAAGCAACCTTACACTACTTGTTCTCACTCAGTTTCCCCACAGTTGGCTCCACTTAGAAGCAACATGATTCTAAGTTCAGAAAGATGAGAGGAACACTACGGCGACGTTGTTTGAAATAAGCCTACGTTACACTTAAAACTGTGCTAAGACGGCATTTAATCTTTTTTTAACATAAACAGAAACCTAAAATGTGCACGAATGGCCAAGCTTAGAGACACATCTACAGGGAATGAGCCTATGCCAAAAACGGGTGTCAGGCAATACGTGCAAAAGTCCTCTTGAAACAAATGCTTTAGTCCCAGTTGCTTCTTCCAAGCCTTCGGTTATTATCTGGCAGCTGTTTTTGGACATGCTATAAAAACTAATTTTATCATACATGCTCTTCTTTCCACAGTAAGAGATAAACATCTATTAATTTTAGCCCTGACAGAGTTTTAAATTGGCTTGCTTTTGCTGTTAGCCTTAGCTCAGATCAGTCCCCTGATCCAGTTTGGCCTGTAGTCACTTGAAATTAGTGCTGCAGTGAGTGAAAGGAAATAGAAAAAAGGAATACGCTTTTCCATACAGGCGTTAGGAAGAAAAAAGCACCTTAAGCTACACTGTTTCTGATTTTATACATATCGAACCCATGAATCAATATAAGGGAACAACTGTTCAGTAACCCCACCCAGCACAGTCCCTGTTGCAGTTCCTAGTTCACCTTGAAATTCTGCCCTGGCAAATACTTCGGGTGTCTCCTGATGGTGTGCCAGATTTTGCACTCTCTCATTATTACAGATTGACTGTTATCGTTCTCAGCTGATTTATGCATGTTCTTGGCAGCTGACCCTCAAGACTGTTTCTATAAAAAAAGGTATGGTCTTTTGGTTTTGTCATTCAATGCAAATGAGAGCCCCTAATTTTAAAGCAACTTTACTCCAGTGACTGAGCCATATACCGCACTGCCCCATTTTGGCAGAACTGAAGCAGTCTGGAGTTTCTGGAATTGACACCTTCTGGAATTTACACTAGTAAATATTAAGTCTAAGGAAGACTCTAGACTTACACTGCAACTTGCAGTTGCAAGTATGGAATTAGAACTGGAGTACAACATCCTAAAAACATACTCAATTTATTTGCTGTAAGTGCATACAACCAGCTCTAATAAAGGATAAACAAATCCTAAAAAAAGATAAATAAACCTTTCACATAACTCTGTCAGCCTCATTGTGTTCAGAGGCTCATAGTGCAGATACTGAACGTAAGCTCGAGATCAAGCAGTTGATGAACCTAATTGGTCTGATCCCTCTTTCATTTGCTAAAGTCCGGCAAAACCCTTACCGTTTTGGCAGCTTGTGGTCAAGCTACAAATAGAAAGCTCAGAAGAGTTGATTTGTATGATTTTATTTATTTTAAACACTCTGCATCATATTTTATTGTACTTCTAGTGCAGTAACAAACTTCTCATACAGTCCACGCCAAGAGCAAGTATCAACTTCAACCGAAAAATAGCAGTCCTAGAATATGTCTACTGACTTGAAGATATATGAATCTACACTAAGTTTATGATTTAGCATTAGAAAAATCCATTTTTATTAACCAACTAGAATAATATTTACTTTCTCACTGAAATAACGTTGGTGCGGCAGTCTCCAATTTTGAGGAAAAAAAGGTGTTAATTGCTTGCTAGATTAATCAAATTTCTCCCCTTTTTTCAGTCTCAAGATAGCAGAGTAACAAGCACTATTTATCACATGACAGCTAGGGAAAGAAGTTAGAGTGAAATTGCTATGGTAAGCACCATTGCTGCATAGGCTTAAAAGTCTTACTGAAGCTCAAAAAATTACACCAAAACCTTCTGATAGATGCAGAACTGTCAGTAATTCTTTTCTCCTTTATCAAGCCACACTTCAACAGTCAACACAAACCCCATGAGAAAGCCACTGAAGAGAAATCTATATTAAAGTCTAAGTATTTTATCAGAGCATGCAGCGTCTTGACCATCTACACGAGTTTATTTGGGATAGTGTGTTAATTCTCATGTAGGAGGAGGCAGTAGGTAGTGGAATCCAGGAAAAGTTTCCACCTAGAGCTATGAAATACATTCCATACATAACATCTTGTGCAATAAAAATACAATTCAGTGGGAAGCATGCCACCTCAGACAAGATGTATTACATCCACATACGCAGAAGTAACGTGGAATAAACATGCAAGCGCTGGGGAAGTTTTCAAATGACCAAAACATCATTTTAATTAGTCTCCCCATCAGAGATACATTAATATCACTTTTCTGCATGACAGCTAACCATTAAGGCACATACTTGCCAGTCTCCTCACTTTCAGTATTGTGTACGCTGCACTAACAGATTTCATACCTGAGTTCTGCAACTTTGAATTTGGAAATTAAAGGACAATCCTGATTTGGTAGGTTTGGTAGCAACTTGGTACAGCTGAAGCCAAGTAATGCAGTCCTGCTACTGCAAACACATTATTGCTGTAGAAACACCTCCAAGTATGGCTGCCTTTATCTATTTTTTTTTTTTGCATACCTACATAGAACTTCGGCAATAAAAAAGCCATTCAGTTAGAAAGAGTGCCATGATTTGTTCAGAAATGCCTTGGGATAGGGCACAGGTGGAGTAGCAGAAGGAAGAGGTTGTTACTTTCTCCCCCAGAAGCCACAGGGACATGAGCAGAATGCATCTCACACATCCGTGAGAACTTTGCTTTATTTGCTGACAGAACTTTCACTAAAGCCTTTGGATGTAGTAGGATCCTTTAGGAGTTTGCTGTGACTGACCAACAAAAAACACATTTTGCCTCCTCTGCCAATTCTGAACATGAAAATGGGGCCGATTATAGAATGGGGAGAAGGGAGAAAATAGTTTCAAAAAAAAATCCAGGTAAAGAAAGGCAACCTCTACTACATTTTGTGCTAAGACAGAAGTAGTACAAGAATGTTAATGGCTGTGAATTGTTGTCAGGCACCCTCCATTTTATGAACTATGTCAAATGAAGTATCCAAGTCAATAACATACCCAATTTTTCATATAGCTGCAGCTTTCTCAGAAAATATTTTGATCACAGGTTAAATCAGTATTCCTATTTCTTAACGGGCACATTCTGTCACCTCAACTGTTTTCAGGAGACTAGCTGGTAAGACCCTCCTAGTACATAATCATTTTGATTGTACACAGCTAGCAGATCACACTGGGACTCACTACCTGCAAAGGAGTCATGACTGACTAAACATCATTTTAATGGGGAAAAACTGACAGTCGGTTACCTCAGGCAATTCTAACATTTGTCTATGGAAAACAGCCCTTGACAGGACAGGCCATCAGTTCAACATCAGAAGTAACAAACAGGGCTAAGACAGACATCCACTTAATTCGTAAACTTTGCAGCCTTCCGTGTTTACAACAAAACAAATTTCAGTCACTCAATGCAATTGAGCTTAGAAAAAATCTACTCAAGAAAATTATCAAATAGGCTCAGCCTCATTACTGAGCTGCACTCAACAGTTACAGTAAGTGTCCTGTTAGCTTCTGTCTGGCAATGCCCCAATCAATTCTGATTCGGATGACTGTGGAAGCAATCACATATTCCTGTGATCATGTAAAAGTTGAAAGACATTTTACAGAAGTGTAACAAACTGTTTCAGGCTTTCTAGGAAACAAAGTAGTACCACCGACAGAGGACACATACTGTTAGTAATGTTAGTGATTATAAAGGTGAGGGTATGTTAAAATGGAGAAGAGGCAGTGAAACTTTTATTCCAAGAAGAAAAGTACATGAGACTCCTCAATCTCTGAATGCTGGGTCAGGATTTATCTGCAGAGGGTACAGACATCTACACTTCCTTGCCACACTGCAAGTCGAAGAAGCTGTAAACACCATATTGGCTTTTCTACAGAAGCAATACATATGTGTATAAGTTTACTGCCAGCCACAAGCATGTAAAGAAGGTGTTGTCACAGTGTAGCCAGTACATTTGAAGCTCAGCTCATACCAGGAGTCTCTACTGAAAAAGTGGGAGAAAACCATCAGTTTGCTTACAGCTTCCTCTAAACAACTAAAGCTTATGGCCTGGCAATCCATTAGTGATGCACCATTTATGGGAAACCTCTCATCTTAACAAGCCAGTCTGTGGGCAGCTTGGATGTTTTCATTCTGTCTTAAATGTTGGCACCTGCTGTAATAAATTGGCATTATACCGACAAACTAACATCACACATAGCTATCAGCTAGAGTCAGACTTCCATTTCCCATCCCCCCCGAACACTTTATTCTGCTCCTCCATCCACCCCCCAGAAGCTGCTAACGGGTTTCCAAACAAAGGTTATGGTAGAAAAAGACGCTGTTAGGAAAGCCAGCTTGCTGGAGACCTCTACCTAATACACAAGTGACTTCTGTGACTACAAATGTAAAACCAACTGCCTCAATGAAGCTTCTCGAAATTTACTTTCCCTCAGAAGTTGGAATGCTATCTTAATCACTGGAAGAATCAGTGCACTGCGGCACAACCACACATCAGCACAGCACACGTTAACACCTACAGGCTCTGTACTTGTTGTCATCGTGAATGTGCTACCGGAGTTTAAGGAACACATTGCTAAAAGAGGAGTGCAAAAGCAATCAAGAGGCACTAACTTCACTCGGGAGGAAAGCTAATCTTGTAGGCACAGTGGAGAAGTTGAAATATTTCACATACAGCTGACATAAATAGCACGCGTAAGCAGCATTTGGTATCATTAACAGGTGTCCACAGAACCAAAGGCTTGCCATTTCCACGCTGAGGTGTGACGCATTCAGCTATGGGGATCACCAAGCAGTAACAGCAGATGAAGGCATGATGCAGTTAAAATATCAGAGAACATGCCAACGCTTAGTCCTGACCTGAAATTTAAAGGATTAATCCAAGATTCAGGGCAATTTCAGTTTTTAAATCATCACATTCGCATGAATTTATTTGGTTTTAAAAGAAGTCCAATACCACTAAGGTACATGCGTGTAAGCATGGCACTGCACACAGACATATTTTATTCTGCCAATATTTTCTTCTCAACTTCAGACGTATTTTCCTCAAATAGCCAGGGTAATGATCCTGCTCGCATTCCAGCTCTGACAGGTAGGGATGTCACCAGCTGTTGGCTAAAACACCCAGCTCTGCTACCAGCAGGTAATAAGCCTTTCAGTTCACATCTTTAAGTTGCCAGTCCATTTGACATAGTGATAGTTTCCCTCCAAAGTTTCAGAGAAATTGATGAGCAAGACGGACACAGCGCCAAGCGCTGCATTTTCAGTTCACTAGATTCTGGAGATATAAAATTGTCTGAAAATGGTCATTCTTACAACCAATGTGAGAAGATGAATTCACATTCAATTTAGTTCTGTATGAAATCAACTACTCAAAAACTCAGTTCCCCAAAACACAGAGCACTCCAACAGCTGTATGTTGTTTTTTACCTTGTTCTTGAGGAACTGATTTTCCCAGCAAGCCCTATTCTGCTCAGTTTTATCAATTTTCATCAATAAACGCAACCCCTGAGAAGCAGCCTGTTGTATCACTTTCCAAAGCTACCCATCTCACCACTGGTTGTCTATTTAACGATGTACGTACAGCTCAATTCGCTACACTCCTTTTCCAAAAGGCAGAAGATTATCTACAAATAACCTATACGGCTCTATGCAAAAACTACCGCCTCAGGATTCCTAGAATGACCCACGGGCACCCCAAAACACCTCAGAGCAGATGTAGAGCCACACATTCCACCTCACCATATACCACCACTACTCTTTATGAGGTTACCTCCTACAGTGCTAAACATCATAACAAGAATCTGACATTTGTCTAACGATTTACCAGAACTTCATTGATGTGAACGTTTCTGAAGTACAGTAAGAGTATGGAAAAACAGGTTGACCTTCATTTCTGCTCGATTTTGCATCAGATACATTAACTGTCTGTTCTGCCTGAAAGCCAATACTGCAGTAGCACAGGAAACTAAACTCTGATTGTAATGAAACTCAGCAACTGAGAAAAAAAAATTCAAGTTGCTTTACAAGAAATCTAAGCTATTTTTCCTTTCAACATGAAATTTCTTTAAAGATTATGTAGCAGAAGATGAACATCTGCTCTTTGAAATGCACTTGACCCATGAGGCACAACTTGAAATTAGTATCAGTGTCAAGTAAACAATCTTTCTACACCAACATTCCTCAACACTTTTTTTTAAGGTACTTCCCAAAAGTTCTCCTTAATACTATGACTTAGAATCAAAGAACCATTTAAAGAGGAAAATGATGAAATACGTCAAATTGGGCAAAGAAAGATGCAAGATTAATTTTACATTGCTTTTAAGCCTGTTCTACTCGCGCAATATTGTCTGTAATACAATTAAGTGGCCAAAGGTACGTTATTCTACAATTGCCATTCACCAAGAAAGTGCAAAGCTAGTTACAAATGAGAAATGATTGCTCATTGTCGCAGCATCTAAAGATAGAAAAAGCCTACAGATTAGACAAACTGTTTTCTTAAAGATTTGTCTCCTTGTAGACATGCATTATCTTATTATACTGAGATCTTTCCAAGTTCAACACAAAAAAGCCTCATACAAGCTCAAGCAATCCAACTATCATTCGATGAAAGACAGATCAAGTTAAGGGGCACCACTCATGGTAATAACAGCGTTTGTTTACAGCAGGATGCCATGCTTACACTAAGCTTGCCTCAAACTCTGATGTTCCTAAACATTAACTGCTACTTTTGGGTAATTCATATTAATTTTCATTTATTTTGGTAGTTTCTAGTGTTCATCATAAAAGGTTCAAGTAGCAAAATACTTTCATTCACAAACTTATGCTGAATAGCATAAAGCAGAGGGGGTCAGCACTTGAACTCTGCTTTCAGCAAAGGAATAAACGTTGCTTATAAAACTCAGTTGAAAGAAAACTGAAATATCAACACAGCGGATACCAACCTAACACCTTTTTACCATCACAGGGCTCCACAGCCCTCTCTTGAAGGTCACCTGAAAGGGACACTAGTGCACTGAATACAAAATTAAGTAGCAGGCTATATTTAGAATGATTGGAAAAGTCACAAATCCGAAGACAACATGATTTTTATTCGAATGCCAAACTTTCCTTATTTAAAAAGGAGTATAAAACAAGTGTCATACATGCTGTTACAGATGCACCTTTAGTACATGGGTTAGAAGTGAAGGTGAGGTAAGGACAAAGTAAATGAACTCGCCTACCACCAAAACACAAGTTAGGCGGCGGTTGAGGAAATATCAACTTTCCAAGAAAACAGTTGTAAGCTTTTGCCTCTCTCATAGAAAAAAAATCTCTTTGAATCATTCGCTCCGTAAGTCGTTTTCCTACTAAGTACGCATTTCAAACGTTTCTATTTTCAATTATGAGCTCACTTGAAAATGGTGGATTTAACTCACTGTTGCAAAACAGCAGAGAGGCACATGTTGCTGCACAGCTAGTACAACTGATCTCTCCCAAATTCAAATGAAATAAATAATATAAGGGATTTCAGGGTCATCATGTAAGTAAGAAAGCACCTTTCAACATATTCTGTTTGAGTTAGTACAGTTACAGCCAATTTTATATGCCTAGTTTCAGTAAAAAGTAAATTAAAACCCCAGGAAAAAAAAAATGCGCGCAGATGATGGAAAACAGTCTATAGAAGCCTAACGGCATTAAGCACACCAATATTCAATTGCATGCACCTCTGTGTAAACATCACACTTTATCTACACTACATGATTCAGTAAGCCCTCCTGTCTTCTGTTTGTTTGCAGAGAACCACCTGTATAGTCTTCTAAAACACAGAGATCATCAGATATGAAACTTACTGAAATACTGCTAGTTGAGCAAGAACTTGCATATATTTCCTGAAATGCATTTGCATGGTTGAAGAAGCACAGTTAACTACAATAACTTAACTGCATAAGATCTGAAAGACAAACCTGGACCTGCTGAAAAGCTTTCAGTCTCTTCTTGAATCTAGAAGGTAAAACAAAATCACATCCTCGAGCTAGCAGTGCCAACTCCTTCCTTAGATCAGGATCTTGCCGCAAAGAAATTTCCTTTATCCTCATGTTTTCGGATTTCATATAATGTCTCTGTGTGCCAGTCCAGGCACTTGAGTCCCAGTAAATAGCAGAGCTGTTGTATTATCACGCAGTGCCACTTAAAGCAGCAGCTGCGCCTGAGTTCCGCGATATTATAAGAGAGTCAGCTCAACTTCGCCTGCTCCATACATTAAAGGGAACTTGGCTGGAATCACGAAAACAGATTGGAAAGTCACTTTGGGGGCCTGCCCTTTCGTACATGCATTCCAAAGTCTAAACGGGATAGTATGGAAAAAACCAAACCTGTTTGGAGCAGCATCTATAAAAGCAGCTTCCAATTTTAAAAAAGCAAGCCCTGGAGGAATGTGAAGAGGCCAGCCGTGGTCATGTCGTAGCTTCCTCCGCCTCCCATCCCCCTCAGCTTTTCCTTCTGTCACAAAACACTCACTGTCTAGCTTCAATGAAGTACCTCGCCGAAGGCTTACTAAACAGCAGTTCAACTCTTTCTAAGCTCTTCAGCCCTTTAGCAGGAATCCTATTACATCAGGGAAAAAAAAAAAAAAAGGAAAGCGACAACAGAAAAAGCTGCAAACTCACACGGAGCGGCTCAACTAGCTTCATGAAACACATTTTCTGCATTCATCTAGATGTCACTTGTTGTATTATAAGATTCTGATCACCCAGATGTCACAGCAGAAAATACTAGCGGCACTGAGGCAAACGTCTTACAGAAGAAGTACATTAGAAATATCAACAATGCAACAAAATCTGAGCAAAGCTGATAGGAGATACCTTTCTTGCTCAAATAAGAGCTTTTACAAACATCAATATCCACGTGTTACATTGCATGTCTATCAAATTTCAGAAGCACTAAACTTAAAGCTAGGTACCATTACACTCTCTTTTCAGTTTAATGAGTCTCAAATGCATTTTAGGAGGACTAATGCAATCTTTCATACCACAGCAATCTCCTTCCCAGAAGCAGAAATGTGATTAGCTTTTGCAGAAATTCAAGTGACATTGTATCCTATCCATCCTCTTCTACGGTCTGATGTATATTAGATGATAACTGGAAGTTTTCACATTATAAAATCAAGTTGTAAATACTCATAAGCCCCTTGAATTCTCAAAGAGCAGTGCCTGATACCTCATACCAGTTATGCGAAGCTACCGAATGGCAAGATAGGGCCAGCCATGTTTTCATCCCTCATGCTTTAAATAACTTTCTTGATTAGATAAAGATGTACGCATCCCAAGGAACACTAGAACAACTGTTTCACTACAAAGCTCAAGTTTTCTCTTACTTGACTACATTATTTTAAGCTCTGCATTGCGTTTATGATCTTTAGCCTAATTCTTCTATTCATAGCCATTCTGTCATGGATCAGTTTAGTAAAACTCCACAACAGACTGTGAGATTCAGAAAAAAGAAACTGAAAAGGTACCAGTGAAACATCACTTGTCTAAGTTGGTTCCTTTTTACTTTATCAGATACTACTGGGAAGTAAATGTTCACAAAAAGCCTGTTTTCTTGAGTTTAAACTAGTGACCAGTGCTTCCTACCCATTTCTTTATTGCAACTTGTTATGAAGATATTTATTTCTCTCGGAAGTAGAACAAGAAAGGAATTGACTAGGCAGGAGTCAGACATGTTGTGCTTGGCATGACCAGACTGTCAAACTGCACGGAGCAAACCTGGCTGTCACTCACTGCCTCTTAGGAAGATCAGATCATCTAACCTATAACCCTGACTCACAAGGAAGCCAGAGGAGAGAGCAGCGAGTGTGGCACACAACAGCAGCATGCCTGGAACCTGAGACAGGGGACTGAGGTGTTAGAGTAGGAGAAGAATCCTACTCTGGCAGCAGATGCCAATTCCAGACTAAGATGTTTGGGGAAGGTCAGGAAGGTTGTGTTGCACACAGGCAAAGCAGATTGCATTTCAGGTTAGGGAGAAAAAGGCCTTCCTTTAGAGAACAAAGATACGTAAGGAAAGGTACCTGCTTACCTAAATTGAGATTTTCACCCCTTCTCACAAGGTGATGTGCTCCAGTTCACTACTACAATTGAGCTTTTATTTGAGGCTGCTGTTTGTCATTAAGATGATTGACTGTAACACAGAGTTAAGCTAAGGGACTGAGGCTCCTACTCACCTGAACCTCCGTGGAGGACCCTCAGTAAGACACTGGTGTTTTCAACTCCATTTTGAAGAGCTGGGGATTTTACTCCCTCTTTAAAATGGAGTCCGAGTCTGTCACTACTTACTAGTATATTGTGTTCAATAGTTTGAATATTCTGCGTTTCCTTGTTATGATACCATTTTGCAGCCAAAAGTAGCTGATAACATCTATTCCGCAGTTAGCTTAATTCTGTATTGGCCCTACTGCCACTGCTTTGGTTTCCAATCTAGTAGTTGCTTACATACCTGCATGTATAGTTTTCAAAAGCATACAGGCTGCAATATACAATGAATCTACATCTAAGTGCACATTTAGTTGCAATACACTGTGAGGAATAAGTACCGCAGCAGCCATTAATCAATCCCTTTTCACCATCTAAACAGAAAAGGTTTTTGTACTGCCACATTTAGGGAGGTATGAGCACTTTTAAAGCAGTATGCTTAAGAGCCCCTCAAGATCAGTTTTAACCTTTTCAGTCATGAATTAGTCACAAGAGAAAGGGAAAGTCAGCTTCCATCCAGATTGGACGAGGAACATCCAGGTGTAGTGTTACATTCCCCTGAATCTGAACTCTCTCCAGCAAAAGCTAAGGCAAAATATTTTCTTTGCTGAAGGGCTGGATGCCAGCCATGAAGCCGTTGAAGCATCCTGGCAGCTTATTATAAGCTAGATAAACAGAAGGGAAGATACATGCTCAGAGCTTCCTTCCAAAGCTAAAGATACACACTATGAATGGAAGTGACTCAAGGGACTGTGGTTAAGGAGTTTACCACTTTACCAGCGGCCTGAGCATGCACAATAGCAGCACAGCATTTATGCAGCTGCAACACAGAAGTATTCAAGATGGACACAGCTCACTGATGTTTTAGGTAATGTGGAAGAAACAAATCTGAAGCATATCCCAAAAAACCTTAAACATTTAGCTACAAAATGCAATTCCTAGTCATAAGCATATACTGAAAGTAGATCTGAAGTCTCAGGAGATTATAGGAAACCAATCTCAAATACTATGAAAAATACCCACATCCAAACATTAAAGAAAGTTTCAAAGAAGAAAAGAAACTGAGTGTGTAACGTGTTGCATTCAGCCATACAAAACCTAGCTTCCAGATCTCAATCCAGTTTCCGTGTGAACCAAGGTGACAAAAGGCCTGTTTGGCCTTTGGATACAGTTTACATAAGGCTGCATGAATGAGCTCAATGGCAACAGTGTGCAGCATAAGTAAACCCCTCAGCCTGCGATGCTGCCTAAATTGAAATGTGTCCTGGGTTAATTGTGGAAAGAACTGTCATACATCTACACCAGTCAACATGTACAACTAGTAAAGGCTTATACAAAAGTAACTGACTAGTGAGGGACAGAAAAGAGCAGTGAAGATAACTAAAGCAAGGTAAAACCTTTTGGAATACAGGAAACAACATGAAAATGAAATAACGTGACAAACTTAAATCATATAGGGACAGAATGAGGGGAAACGGTTTTAAATTGGAAGAGGGTAGATTTAGACTAGAAGTTAGGAAAGAATTCCTTACTGTGAGGGTGCTGAGACACTGGAACAGGTTGTCCAGTGAGGTTATGAATGCCCCCTCCCTGGAAGCATTCAAAGCCAGGCTGGATGGGGCTGTGAGCAGCCTGGTCTAGAGGGAGGTGTCCCTGCCTACAGCAGAGGGTTGGAGCTAGATGATCTTAAAAGGTCCCTTCCAACCCAAACCATTCTATGATCCTATGATTCTAGAAGCAATAAATAAAATATTCCCCTATTGAGAGAGTGAAGCAAGATTTACTGATTGCAAATTTCAGACAGATAGGTATTGTAAAATGTGACATTTCTAGAGAATGAAAAAATACAAGAACAAACAGAACGTAGCACAGCAAATTCTGTTCTTCATCCAAATAACTGCATAAGCAACCAAGACTGTCTGTTGACAAGCTGATCCACTCAGGACTGGGGAGAACCTACCGAGACTGATTTCTTCAATACTGAATTCATAAGTGTCAATTTTTATTCTCACTGACTAAAATCTATGGCTCTATTATGAAATAAGGATGCATAAAGTTGAAACTTACTTATTCTCACACGATGGAACTGATGTTCTTCAGACCCTTATCTAACGTGCTTCTTGCTAGCATCCACCCATTTCAAACTGCGTTGTATGAGAAAAGAACGAGAGGACAATGTACTCCTGAGATGAATGACAAAGTACCGTTTGTTACTCATCCCTAACTTTCTGTTGAATGTCATTAAGACCCTGAGCCCAAACAGCTTGTCCAGCAGTACTCTGACAAAAGTCAAGCGAGTCAAGGTCCACAGTGTCCAGACCACAGAAGAAATCAAGTCATAATGCTCATAGCCAGCTATCAGCTACCCAACCTGATTGCTCTGAAGTCATTGATTGCTTTCTGAGTAGAGCATGCTACAGCGTTGAACTGCTAAGTATTGTCACTGCATACTTAAGAAATCTACCTTCACAGGGAGAAACTGATTCTTTGGCTGTGGTAGGAAGTACACTCATGTCAATCTGGGTCTGGATGAGTTTTTGGTTTTTTTATTTTTTAATTGAAGGATGCCTCCATCACAGAACATGTAGACAATAAAAAACAAAAACAGGGATGACTTGCATGTGCATACCTTCTATAATGATTAGTTAAGTCTTCCATTGCCCCTGGGGTTGACAGAACAATGTTAGGATGTTTCTTCCACAGTTGAGGGAGAATGAAAAGTTTTTTAGGAGGTAACACAGTGAACAGCAGGACACCAGTTAGATGGAAGATATATGTTGCTAGACCGGGAAGGATGATCTGATCAGATTCTCTGCACGTTACTAGAAGAATGCCACGTATGTACACCACGCCACAGACTGTTGTTAGATTAGAAGCAAGATAAGATACATGTCACCTGACTATGATTACATTGCCTGGACTCCAAAGACATAGCACAGGATGTTTCAGACTGCTAACTGCGTCTGGCAGACTCACTTCAGCAAGTGTCAACACTGGATAAATTAAAATGAAGCCCAAAGGTTTATGGATAATATATATACTGTTAAGAATAATTTTCAGGTTCTCTGCCATCTCTTACCAAGTTAGGAAAAGATTATCAGTTCATATGCTATTTATTCATGCATAGCATAAACAGAGATTCAATGAAAACAGGTCGTTGGAATGATGCTTTATAGGTGGAACCTATTTACTCTTCGTGATCTTCAGATGACCCTAGTCATCAGATGATGAAAAGAAGTGTACCCAAATTGAGGCTGCCAAGGTAACTATCAAGAAGATGGGCATAATAAAAATCTCTCCTGTAGCTCATACAAATTAAAGTTACAGCTGCTCTAATAGGATGTTTTTCAAATGAACCATGATGCTGATGGGGCTTATCCACAGAGGAAGCTGCATTTGTAACTTTACCAATGTATGCCTCTGAACTGAAGAATATACTGAAATGAAGGGTCAAGCTGATTAAGAATACCACTTGGATTTTCCTACCGTAGACAAACTTTTATAATGGAGTCTTATTTAAGCATTACGCAGCTTTTCAAAGTCACATGTTACCAATCTCAAAATGAATGGATATCCAGAGTGGTACATTTACCAATTGTTACCTTACCTTAGAAGTTGACAGAGTAATCTGATATAACAAAACATTGCCATTTATAATCTTCAACTGTGGAGTAACTTACTAAACATAGCACTAACTTTCAGTACTTCATTTTACACCAACTGAATTTTAAATTAATCTTTTCCAAAACTAAAATGATTTGTCTGTGAAAGCACAATCACTGCTTCAATGCAAGCAACATAAGCTAATGCCTCGTGTAATTTAGTCCCTGAAATCACAAGACAGCAATTCTGAGTAAGTGACAGCTGCAGGAAAGATTCCCGCATATGTTTTTGCTTTGGATTTCCCTTCCCAAAGGCCTTAAGCAAAAATAACAAATCAAGAAACTTAAGATACAGACCCACTTGTTCTACAACAAAGTCAGTAAGACAACAAATTATAACTTAACAGTGGAATTTCAGAAAGAACTCCTATAAAGACCTACTCTTAACCTAATACTACCATGCTGATACAGGAAATGGAAAGATAATAGAAACTATAAAACTATACTGGTTAACAAGGAGCATAAGAAACTTTTTTTTTTTTAAATAAATAAGATGGAACTAAATGAAAGGTCTTAAGGTCTTGCATTTTAAACTTGCAAGCAGGGCACAGAGGTAAAGAAAAAAGTAGAAGAGGAGGCAGATCAGAGAAGCTGGTCATTGGTAATCTCCTGAACTTCAGATTTTTGTATGAAAGCTAGAGGTGTCAACGTGACTTGTGATGAAAAAGGACTTAAAAGAACCTCCAAGGCAATGTACAGATATATACCAACACAAATACACCGTCAGAACAGCAACAGTCCCCTTGACTAGCCATTTCCTCCATTCTTCATCATTGAGAATCTTGGCATAAGGTGTAAAAAGTTTTCAAACATTCTAGCTAAAACTTGGTACTTGCTAGGTAAGCCACTAGTCAGCATTTCCGTAAATACTCTTCAGTGCGTTACTAGTAATTAAGACAACAGTGATGCTTTTGTTTCCAAAGTTGCAAGTGAAGACTTTTTAAAAGGTCTTTGCTGTAAATGAAGTATATTTATGAATACTAACATTAGACTGATTATCAGTTACCTGATTATCAATACACATCCAGCTTTTACAGAAAGAAAATAGTTTAGAAACTTTTCTCCTGATTCTGCTGAATTCTAAAAATAGATCATGCCAAACAGTTTTGTAAGCTCTGCAAACCTTGTTTGGTCAAGGTGATATCAACAATGTCCAGATGAAGACCCTTCATGGTGGGCCTCTTTACATTTTATTGACAGTTTTGCTGTCTTTCCCTCATCACCCACACATAAGTTTTCCCTGCATAATCATTGCTTTCTTATAGCTGCACATGTTGTGTAAGGCTCCATGCACACTTCCAATTCATCTCATTTACGGCCTCAAATCAGCCAGTTTTTAGTTAAGATCTACATAGATCAAATATATAAGGCTAGTCTCATACAAAATGACACTAAGCAGTAAGGACATAACCCAAGAGCCTCAAGAACCCATTATCACTGCAAGTACCTGTGGTCAAGAAACAGTACAAGGGCAGCTCTAGATTTTCTGGCTTTTTTTTTTTTTTTAAATGGAAGAGTGATTGCTAAGAGAATGAGATACACCCAATGTGAAGTACCACTACACAGCTGAAAACATCATTTGATTACTGGTTAGCTTTACATGGAATAAATTTAAGTTGTATCCATTGCTGATAGAACACAAATCTTAACTACTAATGCTGTTAACTACCAACTACCATTAGCTTGTGGTTAACTGGAAGACTAGAACACAATTCAACTCAAGACAATGGAATTATTTATGTATTATGTCACAGCCAAAACATTGAATTTAGCACTTATTTATAGACTGCAGAGAACAGAGTGCTTAACAGGTATTTTCTCTGGTTAATGAAACTATTTAGGTTGCCTAACTTTTAATTTTTCAAGACAGCTACATGTGCAAATCCTTCAGCTGTGAGAAGCCATTGTCTAGGTCCATCTAGTTCATAGGATGAACTTCACTGATTGTTTTGTACTGAAGTAAGTTCATACATACCTTTGGCCTCAACCTCATTTCTTGCTGACAAGTAGAGGGTGTGTGGGAGAGTTCTCAAAAACCTAAAATGGGTTCTCAGACTGCCTACCTGCTAATACAAACTACCATTTCAATGACCGAT
>PPHD01003521.1:20993-31206 GCA_002909625.1 Bambusicola thoracicus | reverse complement strand
AAAAGAAAAGAAAAGAAAAGAAAAGAAAAGAAAAGAAAAGAAAAGAAAAGAAAAGAAAAGAAAAGAAAAGAAAAGAAAAAAGAATCAGGAATGGTGTGGTGAGCAGGACTAGGGAAGTCATCCTGCCCCATACTTGGCACTGGTGAGGCTTCACCTCTAGTACTGTGTTCAGTTTTGGGCACCTCAATACAGAAAGGACACTGAGGTGCTGCAGCAGGTCCAAAGAAGGGCAACAAGGCTTGTGAAGGGCTTGGAGGATATGCCCTATGAGGAGTGACTGAAGGAACTGGGGCTGTTTAGTCTGGGGAAAAGGAGGCTAAGGGGAGACCTTACTGCTCTCTTCCAATATCTGAAAGGTGCTTACAGTGAGAGCAGGGTTGGTCTCTTCTCACTGGTGACAGGTGACAGGACGAGGGGAAATGGCCTCAAGTTATGCCAGGGTAAGGTTGGGTTGGATATCAGGAAACACTTTACAGAAAGGGTTGTTAAGCACTGGAATAGGCTCCCCAGGAAGGTGGTTGAGTCACCATCCCTGGATGTGTTTTAACAACCCTTTGGATGTGGTGCTCAGGTCCATGGGTTGTTAGAGTTAGGGTAGTATGGTTAGGTCATGGTTGGACTTGATGATCTTTAAGGTCTCCTTCAACCTGAGCGATTCTGTGATTCTGTGTAATTCTGTGATTCTGTGCTTGAAACCCATACATGAGGGCTGCTCTGAAAGCAATGTCTCCTATTTTATTATGTTGGCTCACAATGTCAGAGGCAGATTTTGGTGGGATGGCAGTAGAGGTTGAACATTCCCAGCAACATTCTGTTACATTTTGTTGCTGTGAGACAGGTGGCAGCAGAGGGGTGGTCTAACAAAACCCAGTGGCACTCATTGATGCTTGCTGGACATTTATGGATACCAAATGGTGGCTCTGAGCACAGCAAAGTGGCAGGTGATGCATTTCAGCAGCAGTGACAGTGAAACAAAGACAAGCCATGTTCCAGATGGCCGTACATATTTTTATAAGCACGGCGTGGAGGCTCTTGTTCACCAATGGTGAAAATGCAGAGCTAATGCTGGTGAATAGGTTGAAAATAAAAGTGGTTTGTGGCTGGGAATTTGCTCTATCAAATAGTGTTATTGTGCTCTTTGTATCTGTTGGAATTTCCATGGAAATAAAGAGGAGGCATTATTTTCAGAGCGACCTATGTCCATCAAGCTCCTCAAAATGAAAGAGATGAACCCCATATATGAATATCATGGTACTCACATAACATTTGGAGTACCAAAGGAAAACAGGCAAGTGGCGTTAAAATAGCTAGTAATAGATCTATGGACATGCTGGCATAAAGGAGCTGAGACAGTTGCACGAGGAAGCTGGTAAGGAAAGAGGCTTGTCCTTTGCTGGCAGAAGTGCAGGAAAGGCAGCTGTTACCAAATGTGAATTAGTTGGGCTGTTACTAAATGTAAATACATTCTAATCAAGATTAAAATGGTTTCTGAGGTTTGTACTGCTTCTGAACAATCAAAGTTGAAAAGCTTTATCAAGAGATCTCACTTTTAACAGCTGCTCCATTTAAACTAGCGATAAATGCTCTCCAAAAACTGTTCAGTGCAGGATTTAACTTTTCAGAACAGTACTACATCAGCACTCTATGCAAACTGTGCTAAATAATTTAGCTGTTTCTGTTCTTAAATGGATTTTTGAATCAAAGAAGAAAGTAGCGAACAAAAATAAATAGTTAACACTGGTCACAGTTTTAATTTCTTTACTCCCATTTCTTTTGATCTGCATCTGTGATATAAACATCACTTTTGTCCACATTCATGTAGCTCCACTTAACAGAACATGTAAGTACATCACTGTGAACTAAAAGTCACGTAGCACAGATGCTTCAAAGGAAATATACCAGATTTTTTCACTGAAGATTTTATATAATGAATGAACAAATTTTTGTTTCTTGAGAGACTCATTTTCTGTCCTTCTCCCTTTTGAAAAGTATAATATTGTAACACAGAAAGGAGTTTCTAAAATAATGACATTGATCTAGTCATATCTGGTCTTATCTAGTATACAATCATTGATGAAAATAATAATATAATGTTGAAGGATTTGTGGTAAGTCCCACTTTCATCTACTTCTAATAAGTTACCTGAGGTTCTACATCAAGTATTGCAATTAGTCCCTGCTCATGGATCTTCCGTATTGTTTCCAGTTTTGTCCCATACATTGCATCCTCATGGCTGCCATATTCCAAATATTCATTGTTTGATATATCCTGCATCATTTGGTCATGCGATACAAAGTAGTAATTTTTTCCATTTTCTTCATCTTTCTTTGGAGGTCGGGTTGTGTCTGAAAATAAAATGTATTTTTAATGCAAAAGCAGTACTAGGCTTACACATGGCATATCGATTGGTTTATCAATATTTATTCACTGAATGATATAGCCTGATAATTCATGTGTAGAACAATGAAGTGTGAGGGGAGTCAGAGTAACAAGGTCTAGCAAAAGTGGAAGGCTGAGGGATGTGTTGGGGAAAGCAGGAGACTAAGGGATGTGGAAAAGATAAGAAAAAAAAAAAAAGGAAGAACAGAAGGTTATAATTAACTTTATTTGGTGAAGAAGGTAAGATTCTATTAGTTACTTTCAAGAGCAAACAGACTTTTCTTCTACAGTTTGTTCTTCATCTTTGATTGATAGGCCTGATCTCACTGCTTCTACAATTTCTAAACCGTTCCCTTAAAATCCCCTAGGCCGTAGCGCCTCTTTTTATCCCAGAGGCCAATACTAGGTCCAATCCTGTTTCTTGAATGATCTGGATGATGGGGCAGAGTGCACCCTCACCAAGTGGGATATGACACAAAATTAGGAAGAGTGGGTGATAGGACAGTCAGTCATGCTGCCATCCAGAGGGATCTCAACAGGCTGGAAAAAGTTGAACATGAACCACTGATGTGTTGAATCAATGAAAGTTGAACACGAACCATTGATTAGCAGCCCCTGCGGCTAAAAAGTCTAACAGTATCCTGGATTGCATTGGGCAAAATATCGACAGCAAGTGCAGGGAGGTGAACCCTCTCCTATAACTGAGCATTGGTGGGGCCACACGAGTGCTGAGTCCACCTCTGGGCTTCCCCAGGACAAGAGAGGTGAAAGGTCACCACAGGACTGCAGCATCTCTCCTAGGAAGGAGGGCTTAGAGAGCTGGAATGAGAAGAGAAGGCTCAGGGGTTCTCATCAGTGAGTACAAATATCTAAGGGAAGGTGTTAAGAACACACAGCCATTTTTTTTTCCACTGGTGCCCAGGGCCAGTACAAGAGGAACAAACTGGAACATGGGAGGCTCTATCTGGTCATCGGGAAGCACTTAATTACGATGTAGGTGATGGAGCACTGGCACGGCTTGCCCAGAAAGTTTGTGGAGTCTCTTCCTTGGAGATCTGTCTGGACATGGGCCTGGGCACCCTGCTCTGGATGTCCTTGCTGGAGCAGCAGTTGGAACACATGACCTCCACATATACGGACCTCAACCATTCTGTGATTCTGTAGGCCATCTGCTTCTCTTTTCCCCATGGGCACACTCACATTCACTTATCTCTACTTCTAATATTCTCTGACAAACTGATTTACTTTCAGTTTTCCACTCATGTTTATGTTGGTAATACTACATCTGAAACACCACATCTCTTTGCAATCTAATCTCATATGATCCAACCTTATCATAATTTCCAAGTATTAAAAAGATTGAACTCATTTTCCATTTTTAAATATGTCTATTACTATTCTGAGGATTCCTTAGCAATGTATTTTGCTACCAGTTTTCTGAAGTTGAAAATTAGTATTATAGATTAGATTTATTTTAAGGAATTCAAGACAAACGGACTATACAAAAGCTATAATATCACTATTCTGCTTACTGCTGTCATAGGTCTACTAGAACTTACATGCTCTCCTACTTTCCTCTTCAATTGTCTACATTTGTTAAAACATTTTTTTAAACACGTTTTTTTATGTGGTTTTCTTCAGAGTGTGATAGTATAAAAAGCACGTGAAGGCCTAACTACTTGTGGTCAAGACAGATAAAAGCTAGCTAACAATGACTGACTTTTCAAATATATTGCTTCTTCAAACCTATGTGGTAAGAGATGTATGGCCTACTAATCCTTAAACCACCAGCGTGTGAAATGACTTTTTGACCTTTAAGATCAAGTTTTCAGTAGCTAGATAATTTTTCCATAATGTGTGCTGCTAAATACTACATACAACTTACAGCCCACCTCAGGATTTACCTACCCTTACCATGATTATTCAAAAGAATGAAGAAAATGCAGTAAAAATCTGTCCCTGATAGCTGAAGAGAATTAATTCAATTACCCACAGTCATCTGAAACATAGGTGAGGTCCCCATAATACTTAAAGTGTGTGATGTGTTTTGCATGATTTATTTAATGAAATAAGGGATTAATTTAGGTCCCTAGACACAAGCATAAAGTACTATATTAAATATCCTAAATGTGCCTTAAACCTGATGCATCCATTCAGTCCTATCAAGTACGACACAGGAGCTAACACAGATGACAGCTCTTCTGAAGTGGGGCTGAAGGTTAAATGATGTCTAGAACAGTTATCTAAACATTAGAATGATGCTTAAGCACCTGGACTGCACCCTGATTTGCAGCTAGTTTCTTCAGTGCTCTTATATAATCAGTGAAACAATTTAAATGCTTCCAAAGAGTAGGAACCTAATGCAGGTAATCCAAGGTATGGCCTTCATAGCATATGTGAGTCCATTTTATAAATGAATTTGAAGACAAAGTAAGTATTTCAGCTTCTGCCTCCCCAGAACAATACACAGTACTTGAGAGAGCCTGGTTGAAAGGTACATTGTAAAACATTTATTACTCTTTGCTTTAGATCTTTGAAATGGAATACACATTTCCTGATTTCCTATAGTTTCTGAAGTCAGCCTGAAACAAGAGTGGGCAGATTTAGCTGCTGGATGGGCTTGTTTTAGAATGCCTAGGCTTGAGGAAAAGGCTGCATCTCCAACAAATAATGTAGTAGAATATACAGTTCCTGCTGTGGGACTGGCTGAGACTGCTGTGAAGGAAAAATGCCCCTGTTCTCTTGGTAATAACCCATTTGGTGAGCTGTGAAGTTAACCGCATTTTCTTATTGTCATCTCTGGGAACTTGGGAGTTATTTTAATATAATAACAGCACTCAGTGCTAGGCTGTGAAAATTAATTTAAGACACTCAGATAAAGTACACCTTAAAGTTTTCCTCTAAATCTCGTTTATCTTCCTTCTCATTGGAATTACACACAATTTTTAGCCTCATGGCTGTTTCAGTATTAACTCAACTGTAAATGTTACACTAACACAGGAAAATGAATATTTTTGTCTTCCTTCTTAATAAATTCTGTGAATACTAAGAAACATTCAGTGCAGAAATAGTGTTACTTACTACACACTCTCCTCTGAAAAAACAAAACAAGAAATATCCCCAGTCCTTTCACAAATCACTCTTCCTTAACAGAAGATTAATCATCAGTAAAACTGATGATGTGTAGTACTACAATGGGACTGCAGTCAAGGATGCTACATACAATTTTGCACTACACTGAACATTGCTACTTACGAGGAATGGGGTAAGCAAATCTGTCCGGGTGTTTTGTGATGAGTGTGTTTTTTATGTGTCGTCTTCCAACACCGTGTGCACCTAATCCACAACACAAAAATCATTTATTAGTTTTCCACTGTAAGGGGTTAAAAATTATGCTGTTATGTTCAGAATAATAACTCAAAATTACCTAGTAAGACTAGTGTTTTCCTTTTGAATGCTGGCAGTTTTACTACTTCTTCATATGTGACGAGATCTAATTGATCAAACACTAAAACACAAAAGAAATCCCCAGAGGGATAAGAAAAAAAGGCATATTAAGGATGATAATTAATTGTGCTACAAATTGTCATTTCAGCAAGTGTTAGATTCATAATACAAAGCAATATGTTATGGAAAATAAAACCATCTCATTATGTAATTTTAAGAAAAGTGTCTGTTAAGAAAACTGTTAAAAAGCAATAACACAGCTACTGAAATGCTCAGGAAAATTTGCATGTTCTTTCATGCAGTATTCAGCAGACCACAAAAATCAGCTAAAATGGCATGCTATTCACATTTGCATTCCTAAGAAGTAGCAATACTAAAGAAAACCTGTAGACAGTGACCAACATGAATGCACTATGAGAACATCTATTTACACTGAAGATAGGGATACTTTCATATTCATGTTTAACAAGATCATGATTTTTAAGGGTTAATTCTTTGTGCTATTTCTTCTTCAAAACAACTACCACATTATTTGTAATTAGAGTTCTCTTTGAACACAGGTGCTAGTTGAATTGACATGCTTTTAAGACTTTTGAAAGAACAAAAAAGTTTAACAAAAAGTGATGACATTACATAAAAGAACCTCCACCATATTCAGGGAAAAATTGTAGAAGTATTATTTCAGAAATGATTTCAACTGCAGTGAATGAACTCCGTCATGCCTATCAATCTATTGTGAATTGCCAAGATATGTAATGATTGACAAATCAAGTTTTGTTCATAAAAACAACTTCTTACTTTGCCCAACAAGATCTGTGGTTGTTTTTGCAGAATTTTGATTTAAAAAAAAAAAAAAAAAAAAGAACGCCAGGAGGCAGTTGATTGTATTTTTAAAGATTAGAGCAATCAGAAGTTAGGAATAGAATAACTTGCAAGAGTTTACAGTTCTGTACTTGAATGCACTGTAAACAGAAGGGAGAGACTGCATCTTAAGTATGACATTTTTGAGTATTTCCAAGTCCCAAGGTGGTGTATTCACTTGAACTACATTTTTTTTTTTTTTTTTTTTTTTTTTTTTAATTTAAATTTTTAAGCAAAAATCTGGATATATTCCTCTCCTTTTCCTCGTGGTCCAAAACCCCTACAGTAAGTAGGCAGGGGTAGGAGACTGTGGGTGCTTGCTCCAGTTGTCACCAACTTATAAGGTCTGGAGACATTCTGACTGTAGAGCCTACCAGAAAGCACGTTTTGTACTAAAGTCAAAGCAACAAAGGGTTTACTTATTACGTTTCTTTTTATAGGGCAGATGTTAAATTCAATGGCACTGTTTCTACCCCAGAAAGAAGCACAATTACTTTAATTTAGTCAACCTACAAATTAGTCAATTGACATACTTGACTCTTTAAGGACTTGAAAAGATATGCATTTGCAAACTTCCTTAGTTCCTTTGAAGCATTTTGTACTTCACGATGAAGAAAAACCTCTTTCAACCTTTCCCCAAATATTACAAGGTAGAACAAGCAAGAAGTTAGTAATATTTTTCTTCCTTTCCACAAACTACAAATATGGAATTCTTCATTTTTGCAACTTTGCACTAAATTAACTACATTCATTTCATAGCAGAAAGATATAAAGATCTACAACGTGTTAAACAGTGTTAGCATTCTAACCATCCTAGTTCTACCAGTCTAACTATCTACTGGGAAAAGTGTCTTCTCCCATTAAAAAAAGTCAATCCTTTATTTTCTTCTTGAACAAAACCACGTTATGTTAGATACAAACAACAGGAGCAAACAACATAAATGGTACATATTAATGCAAATTCATCACAAATTAGTAGCATGAAGGTATGTCTCAGTCTACATGGAGATACCTAATGATTGTAGGGTTTTCAAGGACAAAAGAAAATGAATATTTTTAAAATATACACAAGATATGAGGAATACAGGATACATTTAAAGACTGAACTTGTAATGCTCCTGTTACTAGCTAATAAAGAAAAGGAGTTCTTGAAAGGAAACAGTAAGAAGCAAATAAAGAGGCATTGTCACTTGACAGGTTACTTACATGCACAGAGGCCATTGGGAGTAAGACAGCATGAAAAATGTACAGGGGTCATTGAGATATGGCTTGTAATATATTAGTAAAATAAAAAGTATATGCACAAAATAAACTTTACCATGCAGTAGTCTAAACACAAGGCAAATAAATCACATTAAGAAATGATAAACATATTTTATAAAAGCTTGGCAATTTTCTACATTATGCATAATATGACGCATAGTCCTAGTATGTTCTGAAGAGTGTTCTTTTATGAAGTCCTGCAACAACATTTCAGAAAAAAAATTAAAAAATGTAAATATCACTGCAGTATATCCCTAGAGATAATCCCTGGGGCACTTATAGAAATGCCAATGAATCTTAAAATTATTTTTTGTTTCTGCCCGTTTTGGTTCCAAACAGATTTTACAATGATAAGAGGTGTGATCAAGAAGATATCTCTTGAAGGACATGCTATTCTATTATCAAGCATGGAGGAAAGAAAAATTGGATGACTTATTTTTCTTATAAAGGAGAATATACTTGCTGAAGATGTGTTTTTAATTCTGAAACACACGCACTGAAAATCTGCAAAAAGTGATGTTGCAATATTTCTGACTGACAATACCATGTGATATTTTAGAGAAGGTAAATTCAGTACTAAGTTCATTAAACTTAATAAATTCCCAAAAGCACCACATCATTTCAGTGATCCTCATAACATCTACATAGTTCTTAGTTCCCTGGAATATTATCGGCATCAACTTTAGTACCTGAAGGATACAATGACCAACAAATGTCGCTAAGTGAAATATTAATCCCAGTTTGTCCTTTGATTAACTTTTTGACTTCTTGGGGGAAAGGGCGAGTGTCATATTGTTATTTTGAAAATAATGTTTTTTAATGATTATGACTGCTTCAAGTGTTCACGTTTTTAATTTTTGGCAAACTCTGACAAAAAGTTTCCAAAAACACTACTATGGGCAAGCACTAAGGCCATCAAATCATGCAATCAAACGTCTGTCAGCCTTCTCCAAAATGACCCCCCTCTCATCAAGATAGTGATGTCTATATTACCCTCCTTGGATGAGAACTGAATTGATACAAAGTCTTCAGGAACAAAATTAGCTCAATGTATTGTCTGCTCCTACCCTGGACATACTCATTCCTTTGCAGCACGCCATGTGTAGTCACATGGACTGTACTATGAAACTTGTCTGTTCTAAAGAAAAAGTGTATTTTGTTGGGTTGTTCTTCAGCTAGTCCAGTTAACAGCATGACCATGCAAAGTTATACTGGCACAACTGAAGGGAGTAGCATGCTGTGGAAATGTACGGTGGGAGCAAGTGGTAACAATTTAAAGTGAGTACTGTCAAAGAGTATAGGTGATAAGATCCAGTTCATTCGCAATGGTTTCTAATAAGGTCATAATTAGTAAAACATGGTTTAGTGTTACTGCAGTAAAGTGGAAACACTAAAATAACCACAGTGGGAAGCCAGCAAAAGAAAGTAAACCAGTTAAGCTTTCCATCTCTACTTCCCTCACTAATTAAATATTTAGATACAAAGCAAAACAGGTTTCAGGATAACAGGTAATTTTATATTTGACTGTGAATGTCTTAAATGTAACTGTGAATCAAGAGTATATATGATAATTATTGTTCTTTGACTTTCCTAAATTTTATTTTCAAGTAATTCCTAGTGTAAGTTCCATAATACAGAAATATTATGAGCTCTGATTCTACACAGATTGTACAGATAAAGAGAAATGTGAGAATACAGATTTGTATCTCTTTCACAACAACTCAATTTTTCAGCAGTCTAGATAGAAATTCAAAAATCAGGATTCAGGCAGAAGTCACTGCAAGACTCCCAGTTTGTCAGATTTGTTAGCTGTAAAATAACAGTCCAACTACACAATGGCTCTTATGCTTGCAGCTGTAAGGGTTCAAGAAAAATGTCCTTTCATGATGTTTTCACTATAAACACACACCAACAAGAATGCTAGTGAAAAGTGTTCTGTAGTGCACAGTACAGTATTTGATTGTAAAATTCATATCTAGTGCTTGTTTAAACGTAAAAACAAAACAAAAAAAAACCCGTAAAATCATTGTTGGATATATGATGATGCACTTGTTTTGTTGCAGCACACTTCTGACTGCTTCAGCATGCTTCTAACTGCCTCAGCTGTATAGTCTAAACAGCAGAGTACAAGCAGAGTGTTGTTGGCATAATTAAAATTTAATTTCCATTTTTGGAAGTCACTGATTAGGTTTATAGTGCCAGCTGAACACTTAATGGCAAGGTTTAGACTGTAAAGATTTTAACCTCTTAAATATACTTGCTT
>PPHD01003521.1:0-20973 GCA_002909625.1 Bambusicola thoracicus | reverse complement strand
TTTTTTTTTTTTTTTTTTCATACCTGCATTGTGCTTTGCCAAATATTTATCTTTGTACTGCTTTTTTTTCTTTCCAAACCAAGTACAGCTGGCCTGTTGTTCCTGTTTGGTCTTCTCCATGGCAATACAAGCAACCCGCCTGGCATATGGAGTAGAAAAAATAAAAGTTGTAACAACTGTATTTTAAAAATGTCATGCATGATGATTTAGAAAAATAAGGCTGTTTAATAGCGTAAGAATACAGTAAGACTTTTCCAAACTTTTTTGTTTGAGGACTTAAATGCACTTACATACTGATATATTTTGATATAAATAATATTTGTAATAGTTGATCATAAAAGCTTACATATCACTGGAATGTGGGAAGAAGGGTAGCTACTAAAATGACTGTAAACCAGGGCAGTAGACTAGACTGGAAGAGCAAAATCTGGAAGGGCTGCTGTGTTCTAAAGCTTAAGGCAAATGTGTTGTGTTGAGGAAATGTCTTGAGGTTGACCTTCAGGATGAAGTATTGCATATATTCCTATTCCAGTGTGCACCAGTGTCTCTCACATGTTAGGGCTTACAAGAGATGCAATGAAATGGCTACGGCTACCTGCCTCTGTTTTTATTGTAGCAGAATTTCCCTTAGACAGCAGAGGTGGTACAGGTGCTGTTAAACCCTTTACAGTACACCAATTCTTTACGTAGCAAATCTTGCGTGAAACATTTTGGGCTAGATTTTACGCACCAATAAATTTCCCTGAGTTGTGGTCCTAACATTCATGCTCCAGGACTTACTTGCCAGAGCTTGTGCTGATATATTTAAAACATTTGCTAAATAGCTTCTGCAAGGGGTTGTTTAAATGCTCTGCATTGCTTTTGTGGAACTGGGCGCTACTGCTGTTCACTTAATCTGTTCTTCGTAAGTTTCTGCACTGTGGTTTCTTTCTACTCTTTGGTTTTCACATGGAAAAGGGAAAGGGGAGAAAAACCTCAAACCCCTTGAATGCTTGACAGTTAGCTACAACCTTAATCCAGCACCACTGGCACTTAAGTAGTACCAATGACAAGTGTTTAGAACCTGAAGGGGAAACAGATTTGCTCCGCTTATATAAATGATTTGTATGTAGCATTCAGTTCTAGTTTCCCAAAGTGTATCAGAAAGCACAGGTAATGTTTATAAAGCAGGTATAAACATATGATATTACATGCAACTCTTACTGTTATGCAGATGTGAGAAAAAAAAAATCAACGCCACAGAAACTGAGGCAATATAGACTTTTTTTTTTTAAAAAGGAAAGATTACACCAAAATTAGTTATATAACAATGACAAGCATGAAGGACAAAAATACAAGCAAAACTAGATTCTTTTTAATAGAAAACGTAAGTCATACCATTCTTGAAGTTCAGGAGAAGGAATAAGACCTGCAGTACCGTTTTTGGAGTTCTCCAGTTTACCCTGCCACCAGTTGTGATCGTCTTTGCTAATGATTTGGATAATATCACCAACTCGGAATCTGATGCCAGCTTCTTTGCAAGGAATGAGGTCATCCTTTGCTGGATCATATTCAAATTGTGCTCTTACATATATCTACAAAGGAGAGTTTATAAAAGATGCTGCCATATTATTACCGGTACAGTATTAAGAGAAGTAGGTGAAAATTGGTGCATGTAGCTATGTACACTGTTTGCAACAAGCAAAGGAAGAAACAGAAGGGCAAAAGCATAAGTGACGGTTGAAAATGAAGCAAAACAAAAACAAAAACAGCCAACAATGGAGACATATGATGTTATTCTGCAAGCTCATGTCTTCTGTGTACTGTAAAATTGGAACAGCAAAAATAAAAGTATGCTTTTGAAGACTTTATGCAGATCTGTAATAAATGGATAGGGTCCCTCAACTCAGTACTAATTACTCTAAATAATTTTAGACTGAAAGCCAGCAGCTTATAACTTGAACTGTGCTGCAATTTCCAACTGAAGTTCCAAGATAAGTTTTAAAATATTATTGGATAGTACAAAGGTTTAGACTACATTACTGATCATTAGGTATTTATACTAAAAAATTAGTACCGCATTTTTTAGACTAAATAGAAATCTAGTGTTGGGCCTATCACATTTAGTAACTTGGGTGGAATCTGGGAATTCTCTACACAGGAATTTCAGTAAAAGTCTAGTCCCATATAAATCACAGAATCATAGAATCTTTTGAGTTTGAAGAAATGCCTTCCTTAAAGGCCATTTAGTACAACTCCCCTGCAATGAACAGAGGCACCTACAGCTACATCAGGTTGCTCAGAGCCTCATCCAGTCTGACTTTGGATGTCTCCAGGGATGGGACATCCAGTACATCTCTGGGCAACCCGTGCAAGTGTCTTGCCACCCTTACTGTAAACAAACTTCTTCCTTATGTCCAATCTAACTCTCCCTTCTTTATTTTGAAACAATTTCCCCTTGTCCTATCACAACAGACCCTGCTAAAGAGTCTATCCCCTTCTTTCTTACAGCCCCCCTTAGATACTGAAAGGCCACTCTCAGGTCTCCCAGAAGCCTTCAATTTTCCAGGCTGAACAGCCCCAGATGTCTCAGCCTGTCCTAGTAGCAGAGGTGTTCCACCCCTTGGGTCATTTTTGTGGCCCTCTTCTGGGTGTACTCTAACAAGTCCACATCTCTCCTGTACTGTCATGCTGGAATGAGTTATTCACTAAGGAACAGTAACAGAAGAAATTTGGACTTTAACTTCACATTTTAAAATAATATACAAATCCCTGCTTTGTGTGTTAGTGAGGTCTCAACCACTGAAAAATTATAGACCTAATGCATCTGAAGATCTTAATCAGAATTAACATCATGCCCCAAATAGGTAATTGGATAATCTCTACAGTTTAAGAACAAACATCACCCTATAGGCACTCTGGAAGTCATGTACTCTACTGCTGATTTTCTTACTAAATTAAAAGAAGATAGTTTTAAATTGCAACGTAAAATCCTTCATTTAAACTGCAACACTTCTAAATCTTTGCTTAGAAATCTGCAGCTATGGAACTACTTGCAGCACTCAAAAAAGTTAATTTCTATAGTAATCCAGTCTGCTACCCAACACATATTGACTTACGATGACCAGTCGCTACCATAGTGCACCTGAATTTTTATATGTTTAGAGAGCAACTGATGGTAACATCAGCACACAACTCCACTTCTAATGTTTCCAATCTGACCTTTATTACACTGTGTATTGAGTGTGTGACTTTAGATCAGCAACCCAAGCTCTTATCTTCCACAAGAAAAAAATGGATATTTTAAAACAAAGTTCTCTTAGTTACTGGCTTTCTATGAAGTCATCAGTACTGAACTACTTCCTTGCTTAACCTCAACCTAATCTAATATAGGTCTAAAAAAGTGACCAGCATTTTTACTGTGCGGAAACTTTTCCCTGCTTTTCAATTTCATGCTGCAGTTTGAGCCATTATCGACTAAGTCTCCATCCAAAGACAATACTGGCTGCTCATGAAACATCACACAGTTCCTTACGTATATCAGTGTATCTGTTGTCCTAGCCCTTGCCGTATCAAGAAAGACAAACTACCAGAGAAACAGTAGCATTCCCTGTGGAGCAGAGGGAAAAGAAACTTGAAGGAAAGACTAACTATGAATGGTACAAGTATGAGGGACAACATTATTTTGATATTGGTTTGAACAAACTCTCCTCTCCTGGGAAAACTACCTAATGAGAGGAAGAACAAAACCTCACATTACAGCTTGAAAGGTCCTCCAAGGAGCTTTCTGTGCATTCAGGCAGCCTGAAATTTCAGAAGACAGCTGAAAGCTGAAAGAACCACACAGCTGTAAGCTTTAAAAATGGGAAATGAGGTGTGAAAAATATATTCTTGCAGTAAGTATTCCAGTTAACATAACTAGAAAATCATACAAAAAGATTCTCAAAGACAAGAGCTTATGGGGTCTATTGACTCTTCTGAATCAAACTACAATAAAAAATAGTACATAAGTAAGAGGTTGAATTCACATCCTTTGGATGAAAGATCTTTTTTTTGGCCTGTGTCTGCACCTTAGGACTGAAAATATACTATCTTCAGACTTACCAGCTCTTAATACAAACTGTCCTTCATGTATTTCTTTGAAAAGCTTTGTTATTGTTAATAACTAATAATAAATCAACTCAAGGAATAGAAGCTTTGTGTTTTAGAGTATTATGCACTTGCCCTTCATTTCAGCTAAAACACAACACTGAGCCTTTTCTAAGATGAAAATCTGCATAAGTCACATCTTCCTTACACAACATATCATATTAAATTTAAAACGACTTTATAACTTTTGCATATACAGACACATGAAAAAAAATGCTATTTTGAATTAGCCACAAACAAATGAGTTAAAAAGAAAAATGAAACAAAAACAAACAAACAACAACAACAACAACCACACACAAATTTTCAAAGCTTAAATGTTTTAGTCCAGCACATACAGAATATGAAGGGAAAAAGATAAGCAGGGATGTTCACTAGCAACTAAATTTATACATTCCCATGGAGGACAGCTATTCACCTGTCGTCCTTTTGGTTGTGTTGTCGACGGCAAGTCCTGCAGAATAAAGCCAACCCAGGAGAAGAAATTTTCATTTTACTTGTTAAGAGCATACAACACCATCTGTTAGTGATTCATACTACATTACGTTAAGGTGGTAAGTCAGACAAAAATATAAAGCATTGACCCGTTTTTAGAAAAACCTTTTTCTTAAAGAAAAATCAAACTCAGGCTGTTTAGCAGCAAGCTGAAGAAAGCAGGTAAATAGTTTAAGCAGATAGAGAATGTGCTTTTTAATATATAATTCAGCATCTTCAACACAAAAGCACTGTCAAGTGAAAGAGGCTCTTTATATGAATGCCTTTCCCACTTAATATTTCATCTTGTTTTTAAAAGACAAGAATGACTATAATAAATCGTAAAAATTTTATGGTTAGGAATAAGTTGCACCAAAGAGTAAGATTATAACTAGTAGTCATATTTTTACTTAATTGACAGAAATTTCTTCATTTTTTTTTTATCCACACAATTATTTCTCATTATATTAATTAATAAGTACTTTACCTTGCAGCAAATAATTTCTCAGGTGTAATGCTGTGATTTTTTTATTAATTAAAGGACAAGTTACTCTTTTTTTTTCATTTTAGCTAGTTCCATGACTCATGATATTGACAGCACTCTTACTAAGGGAACTTGCAAGTACAGTTACTACATTGGTCTGAACAATGACAAATGGTAAACAACACAAATTTTAACACTACCATACATTAGAAGAACAGGAGATAACAGCACCTTTCCATCTGAATACGTATGAAACAGAAAGTACTTTGTGTTAAAGATGTGATGATAATAGCTTGGTTCGTAGTGCAATTTAAAGCCTTTTGCTTTTCATATCCAGCCAAGGCTTGTATTTCACAAAGTATGTGCACGTACCACAACAGCAGAGGGCACACCAATTCGTTAACTCAGATAGCGGAAACCAGTACACGTTCCAGAGGTCGCTCAAAACACAAAGCTTATGGAGTCTAACAGGTCTTGATGTATCAACTGCACAGTTACTTGTTCTTCAAACACTGCTTCTGAAGTTTAGGATGGAAATAAGACTTCCACTTGAAACCTTTTCTTAGCCTCGAGGACACTGCTAACTATGATTTAAGACTGACCAAAGTGTCACGTTACAGTTATTAACATTTAACTCACTGTATGGCCTTTAATGAGAAGAATATGTTGGAAAAAAACTCTCAGAAAACAAAAATGGGGAGTTACATATGTAATAACGTTGGTTCTATCAGAAGGACAAAATTTTCCACTGACCACACGATAAGTATAACAGTAATGGCAGATGAGCACCAACAAAACTTTCACACTCTCTCTGTGTGGAACTGGAAATCTTACCGAAACAGAATTGTTAGTGCTGCTATGGCCATTAGCTGGGGACTGTCTGGATGTAGAGGGGGAATCTCTCTGAAATAAGACACAAGGTTCATTAACAACACAACACTGTCACAGGAACACAGATAAATTTTTAAAAGAACAGTTACATCCACAGCCTTATAACCATTTCTTTTGCTGCTTTGTCTGTGAAAGTTTCCACACTACTGTGTAAATCTGAAGTTTGTTCACAGTTTGAGATTCACGTTTGACGTTTTGATGTGTCTTATGTAATAATTATTTTTATGCTGCCTCAGCAGCTTTTTAGTATCAGGGAACTCTTATATGTTCTGTGGCTGACAACACTGAAGGCCATTAATCACATTGTTGCTTTTGCTAAAACCAATTACCTAAAGTTATATGCTGCATACTTGAACTACAACAAGGAACATATCTCATCTTAAAGAAGCTTCTAAATCTTTTTTTCAGCTATGTGGAGGTCAGTGTTGATCACCTTCTACTCCTTTAGATATAATTCTCTATAGTGTCTCTGCTAACACAGGAGCAGGAATTTGGACACTCTCTCCTGTCTTCTCATCCATTTTACAGCGTATTAAGTTTTTTTTTTCTTTTTCTTTTTTTGCCCTCTACCATTCTTATGAGCTTAAACACATTACACTTTGCAAAAATATATCATTTAAAAAAGCCACCTTTCTTGACTCACACTACCACTGTGATCCTACATTTCAGTGAGGAGAAAGCAGATGCAGAAATTCTACAGAAGGGGATGATAGGACTTTCTAACTGGGTCTTGCAGAGACAAGAGAGTCGCTTGCTGAGCAATCTTCTTCACATGCCATTTTGATCATGATGTCCTTAATTCCATAATATCAGACAATTGAGTTTAAGTAGCTACGTCTTCAGAAAATCAAATAATTCACTAAAATTTGAGACAAAAATTATAATCGCCTATAGCCCCAAAGAAACTTTGGAATATAATATCCCATATCAAGGGTCAATTGAGGAATGACTGGTAACTTCGTGTAACATCAAGGATAGTAGATAAAAGAGGTAAAACAGTTTTCAATGAACACAAAGTTACCCTGCCACATTTTATCAATATGAGTGCCTTTTGTGAACAGATTAAAAAACAGAATTGGAGCTGAACTACTTATGCAACAGCATTAATCAGGTGAAGGTCCACTAATATATTCTCTAACTTTTATTAATTATGTGATAGTACTCAGCTATTTTAAAGGACACACACACAAAAAATTAAAATGGCAAGCAATACTTTACTTTTGCTGCCTGTATTCTTGATGTACAACAAACTCATCTAGAACATGCACTTTTTTTGGACTCATTGCATGTGATTTCATGAAGTTCAGATACAGCTATCTGAAAGTAATATAACTGTAAAATCATTTAGGTCTGTGTACTTCTGCTGAACACGTAAAAACAAAAAACTCATTTGGCGCTAAAAGTTGTTTGCAACACACAATAAACTGGATGGAATCGGTTCTAGTGATACTTAGAAAAAGAACTCCAGCACAAGTTCCAAATAAACTACTGATTACTGCAATAACCAATTATATTTGCTCAAAAGAACCATTATTCCTTTTTCAGGGAATTGCATATTGGTACCACCTTTGTTATCAAACAGCAGCTAAGAGATACTTCTTCGCAAAAAAGCAGCAAGTTCCTTCTTTCATAAATAGATCTTCTGCTTGCTCAGCAATTCAAGCTCTATCAATTTCTCTCATTTTCAAAAAGAGATGGAAGGATGAAATTTACTTCTGTTATTGTTTTGTTGTTGTTGTTGCTGCTTTATTTTTAAAACTAGTTCGTTATCATCTACTAGTCCAGTAATGGTTTGGCAGGGAAAGGTTTGGAAAGTGACGTAAGCACCCTATTCTTTTGGAGAAAAACATGTTTAGAGTAATGACGCTATTTCTGGACACTCTTGAAGGCTTCTCCCTTTAAAGGAAATGTCTTGGTTTGAGAATATTTTGATTTTATTCCTCCAACAATTCTCAACATTAGACAGAACGCTATTCAGAGAAAATGCTTGTCAAAACATACTAAGGAAAATAAACATTTTTAGTGCCATCCGTGATTTCAGTACTATTCGTAAGAAACTGCAGTTGTATCAAGCTAGTCAAGAAGCATATGCAGAATTTTTAAATATTTAGCTAATTCAGACACATTTTCAAATACATTTAGGTTTCTTATTTCCTAGGCACTTAAGCTTTCTCTCCAGAAAGACTCAAAATTTAAGAGAAAAAGTGTAAAAGCAATGAGTAGGGAGATTCCTGTAGAAAGTTAGGGCTGCTTAGACCTGGATTGGAATACTTCATCTCTGATTCTGAGTTTGTTCCTCCAGTGAACTAGACAAATCACAAATTCTCCTAGTCAGAATCTTTTCTGGATAGATCCTCTAGTCAGAAAAGCACTAAGAGGATTAAATGATTCTGAGTATTGTGGAAATAATATAATATTTCAGTACTACTCGAACATCTAGAATTCCCAGAAGCTAAATAATAAAATGGTAGACTTCAAGATAATCGCTATTTAGTTCATGCATCACAGCTGAAGTCTTAGAAAATACAACTGCAGTCATTTCCAAATGATGGCAAAATTACTTTCACATTGGCTCCTTGTTCTAGTAGATGGATTCTGAATGACAAAGCAACATGTCTGAGACACAGCCCTACAGAAGAAATCAATTACATCTACTAGATATGGCCCAATCAAATTAGACATACAGACTCACAAAATCATCAGGATTGGAAGGAATGTCTTGAGATCCTCTAGTCCTATCCTCCTGCTAAAGCAGGTTCCCTACAATAGGCTCCGCAGGAAATCGTGGGTTTTGAGTTATCTCCAGTGAAGGAGACTCACCACTTCCCTGGGCAGCCTGTTCCATGAACATGTACAAGAACATTGCCAGATCCACAAAAAAATTTTCAAAAAATCTCCAAGTGCATTTCAACTCCAGTTTTGCTCAAGCAATTTTTCTGTAACTCTGAGATTATAAAAAGGTTGAAGACCACAAAAAGTCTTATGATCTTAGTCCTAATGGCAACATTTCAAGGCTAAGTACATAAATCTATGATTACCAGTGGATTTTAAATATCTCATATATGTAAAAGCTTTTCTTCCTAATGAAACAGCTTAAGTGTTTCGCAAGATAATCTGAAACAAAGAGTATTGCTTGCAAGGAAGCTTTTTCTTAAGGAAATAAGAAGTGCTTCCCTTACCATTCTTACATATCCAACAATATAAGACATTAGGACATTTTATCAGTAGAAAGTGAGAATTCAAATGTAGCTAGAGCTAAAGGGCTTCTCAGCTGGATAAAGTACTAGCTGAAATGTATCATCAGCATACACAACTGTTCTAAATTATTACTGAAGTTCGTACTTCTGTAAAAATAAATTTGTAGTGGAAGCAGACAAAACAACATCCTGGTCACTGCATTATCTAGATATCTAAGCCATGTGTTCCATGTATCACAGCAAAAACTAAGCAGGTGTTCTCACAGTAGAATGACTGGATTTTCTGAAGGTGGAACTCACAAATGCTAATGTTTTTAAGCAAAGTTTACTCCTAACCAACTTGAAATTAGTCAGTTGAAATTTTGAAAATTGCCTAGGTACACTGAAATACTTTACAACCTACAGGGACAAGACTTCCCTAAATATGGAAAATGGTATAATATTTAGAAAATACTACTACAACACTTTCCTTAGATGCTCACAAAAGAAGAAGAGCGTGGCAAGTGGGATTTTAAGAAACATTTAAAAAATAGGTTCCCTCAAAACTGTATACCTTTGTATTATAAAGGGATATAAACGGCTTTTATATAAGAGCAAATAGGCAGATTATGTCTGACTGTACTAATATTTAGTTGTTTATTCAAGATTATCAAGGTGTTTTTTACCCCAATTATGTTATTATCATAAAAATTACCTTAAAAAAACAAAACCAATTACTGATTCTTTTTTACATTCCTCTTCTAGTAAAACTACATTACATCAGCAACCATCTGTGTGTGAAGATGGGCAGGAAAGGAAAACCAAAGTAAATTTCTAGAAATACTTGAAATACAGCCACAAATAGCTTAGTCAGTTCTACTAGTACAGATTGAACATATCTGAATTTATCCTTCTAGAGTGCATAGAAGCAAGATATCTTGCTAGAGTGCACAGAAGCTAGACTGCTAGAAGCAAGTTTTCCATGTCCTAAGAATATGATTGAGCAGTCATTTTAAGCCCGTATCAGTGGCAAATAATTTGATTCCTCATTTGAATCACAATTCTGAAAAACTCTCTGAAAGAAATTCTCTCTGTACCAAAGGACTAAAGATGATTTAATAGCATAATTTGAAATGTTGTCTTTTTATGAATAGTCTTAACAGCTGGAACACCAGTCAAAGTCATAGCTATGGCCAAACAAGTGGAATAGACTTAGGCACCTGATTAATTAAATACAAAATGCCATAAAGTGCGATAAATATACATTCTGGGTTTTTTTGTTTGGTTGGTTTTCTTCTGTCTTTGATCACACATTTCCAGTTCTAGTGTTTTGTTCAAAGAAAGCACAGAAAGGTAAGAGTCTTCAGTGAAAAACAGTCATGAAGAACCTAAGAACAGAAGGCTAAGAAATGCTACAAAACTGTCACCTAATGGTATTAAAGTTGTATGCTGCATTTAATTTTCTCCAAATGATCATTTTTCCAAGGAGATACATAGTTTCACCAGCTTTTATGTTAAAATAAGAGGAAGAGGGTTACCTTTTATTATAACTACTACTTATAGTACAGAACTCAATACATAAATGCATCAGCACACTCTAGAATTTCTATTTGAGTTTTTTTTAAAAGCCTCTGTGTTTCATGAAAAACTTTTGTTTTCATATTTATACCTGACAGGTGAAAATGTGTTGAACCTTCTGCCCCTAAAAGCTTCTTGTTCTTGTTGACTTCCATTAAAAGCACAGAAGGCACCCAAAAGCAGTATGTATTTTTTTCCAAAGAGATTGTTCTGACAGTCACAATAGCTTCTGTGTGTTCTAGCATCTTCTGAGACTCAAAAGCACTAACTGTGAAACCACAGCTCCAATTAGGTTAAAGTGCTTGACTTCAACAGGGTTTGTGCTTTAACTCTTGGAATTCTAATTAGGGAATTTTGTGCAGTTAAGCATGTGGCACAGAAAGACTGGCATCATCTACACAATGCATATGCCATCTGTACACTTAAATTGAAACAGTACCTCTCAAGTAGTCATTTTCTAGAATTTAATTCCCTACATTTGCAAACTGGAACAAGAAAGAGGAAACTCGACAATGCTACTGTGCAAGAACCGTAACACCAAGTTTCTAGTTCAACGGGAATTGAACTCCAAATCTGTTTTTCTTCTGCAATGACAAATACCATTTTTGCATGGAAACATAATATTTAGCCACATGTAACTGTTACAGACAACCATCACAAATTTACCTCAACAGGGTAATACAGAAACAGATTATTCAATTAACCCTTAACAGCCCAAAGTAGCAAAATAATGTTTCATGCTTGAAAAGGGAGGATAGCTCCTCAGCTGAGGAACCTTAATAGACTTCCTGGAAAATGTGTTTAAAATACAATTTTTAAATGGGCTTCCTAAATGCATCAGTTGAGGATGCCCTCTCTCTCTCTCTCTTTTTTTTTTTTTTTTTTTTTTATTAATTTAAGTAGGCTGTAAAGAGTTATTTAAGGTGCTGATGAGATGAATATGAAGGCAAGGCTGAGTAGGTAGGTGAGACCTACTCATGTTCCGTTATCTTTGTTGTAAAATTGGTGTGCGTGATCTAACAGGACAGGCAGAAACAATTTCCCAGAAAGCAGTAACATTCAGCCATCAGCAGGCAGTTAGTTACAGGACTGAGGAACAAATAGGATGGTTCATTAAATTCATTACCTCACAAGATGAAGATTGTGTGCGATAACTTGGCACTATCTTAAAGGTGATACTTCCACGCATTTCCCTCTGCAAAAAGAAAAGCACTTCATTAAAGACTAAAGATGCCTAATATATAATCTCCAAATCACTAATATTTGATAGCAAAGCATTATAGTTAGTCTAAGAGAAGTTGTATGCTTTCCTAAAAGAAATATTCAGGGAAGCTGATATACTATGGCAAATTTGTAATTTCACTTACAATGTTTAGATAATCTCCCACTGATGTAAAGGATGAACATGCATTACCAGTTTGTTCACCTGACCAGTTTTTGAATCGCTACATACAGCCATATTTTAAGTTGAGAAATTCACAGATGTGTAGGCTTCTTCCATGTCAGTCCTTCCTTTGTAGATATATGCTTGTGATCTACACAATCCTTGCTACAAAAGTGACATTTTCTTCTAATTATGCATGTTAAATAGTGAAAACATATTCACTGTTTCTGGAAAAGCTGCATATCACTTCAATAAAGGTAGAAACATAAATAGTCTTATGTCAAAAAAGAAGATGGGGTCTGTTGGTTTGCATTTGCTAGATTTATATTTGCTACATATTCATAACAAGCAGTAAGTGTAGAACAGCAGTATATTCTGGCAACATATTTGCACAGGTATAATTTTTTAAAGAACAGTTGAAATCTAAGTGCCACCACACGGCTGACAACCTCAGGACTGGATGTGAGCAGAAAGGTAAGGAGATCACTTCAAATGTTCCTGAAGTTTTTCCCTTCCTCTCTGGCTGGCTTATTGTGAGTCCATAATGTACTGTTTGCCTGGACTTGCTTAAGCTTGTCTGTTAGGTCCTGGACGCAACAGAAGGAATGGTAATTACCACCCAAGATCCCAAAAGTAGGGTTGCAAGCAAAAAAATTATGTTGCAGAATATCTAACTAAGACAGGATGCCATTTTCTTCCAAAAAGCCAGACTGTTGGAGCTTGATGTATATATGTATGTGTATATATATATATATAGTAACACCAATAACCATGGATTACAAGAGTTTTAAGCTGAAACTCTTAGAACTTATTAACAGCTGAATGCAGAAAGATTCTGCATTACAGGTACAAGTAAGCTTGTAAAAAAAAAAATAGAAAAAAAAAGGGATGTCGCAATACAATTTTGCGAAGTTTTGTAAAGATATTACAAATACTTTCATAAAGAACAGGGGAAAGATATTAGGCACTTACAAGCATTTTTTGTAGTTGTTCTACTGTTTGATTTGCCACACTGATGCCGTTTATTTCTCGGATTTCATCCCCTACATGTAACGTACCTGCAGAATTAACAAAACACACAATCAACACAATTACTCACACAATCTAAGAATTGTAAGCCAGTACTAATATTCATAGAAAGGCATAAATATGTAACAATGTTTATTTTATTTTTGCTAGATTCATAAAAGAATGCAGGTAATGGTGCATTAGAATCTGTCCTTGAGACTGCAGTCAATACGCCAGAATGAGGTGCCCAGGCGCCTTATATACTATATAGAGAGAAAACATCAGTTTCCTTACAGGTACACTGAAAAAACTCAAACATTGAATAGAAATTCCCACGCAAACAGTTGGCTGGCAAAGTTCAGCAGAGTTATTCAGCCAGCATTTTATCAGACTACTGCTTAATGTAGTCTGGCTTCTGGACACTGTCTTAATTTTATCAGTCAGGCTGCTTTTCATGTCTCTGATTTACATTTGCCACAGTTACAAAATGCATTTTCTGCAGATACTCTTGACCACAACTTGAATGTGAAGGACTGTTATGACTACCTACAAGCTCAGATGATGAAACAAATATTCACTCAGCTAAGGCAAGTCACAAACTGACTGCCTTAAGGTGAGATGGAACTGGCATGCCACAAGGCTCTGAGACACTACAAAAGATAAATCAGGGAGGCAGCACCAGATTATCTTCAGGATTAGAAGCAATGTAGGAGGCTCTTTTAGATGACAATTTTAGATTTGAGTAGTTCAAGCCTACATGATTTTCTAGCAATTCTCCTTGAAAACTTCCACAGTATTAGCAGAAATGTCTTATTTTTAAAACATATTCTTGTTAGAAAGGATTATACTTGACATTTTTAAATAATTCCATAGCATGAGTAGTTCCCATGGTAGCTATACTTATCCATCCAATTTCGGTACCTTTCCTATTGGCTGTGCTACGTTTACTCCAGACTTAAGCTATCCAAATGTATAACGCATTTGTGGTAACATGGAATGGATGTACTTCTGGATTAAATGTCTTTGTAAGTCAAAATGAAGACAGTTTTAGGAAGTGTTTTGCTCTGCAGAGAAGCATCAGAAATCTTATCCTGTTAGGGAGAAGATGGAAGAAACTGTGGGAGTCCCTAATCAGAAACATTTTGTAGTCAAAAGAAAACTCTGTAGCTTGGAAAGTTAAGGGCTGTGGACAAATCATTGTGTTCTCACCAAGCCACCACCTGCATTTTGTTGGAATTCAATAAGCCTCACCAGGGATGTCAGCGTAACTCTGCTTGGGTGAATTTCACATTAAGTCACTTCAAGAATGCAGCACTGACAGTGCACAACTACTGTTTTTCCAGTGGGATTAAACAGGCAGCCAATAAAGTCCTCTCTCTTCTTTGGAAATCCTACATTTTTACTGCAATATTAAGATCTTTTCTTAAATGTATTTTAAAAATAAATTCACTTTTTAACATCCATGAGCTCAAACCAGTCAACAGGAAAAAAACATCGGAGTTTTCTGAAAACAATATTCAGAGCATGAGGGATCTTATGAAAAACCACAGGTAAAATTGAATGGATAACTGAGGTAAGTCAAAGAACAGACACAAAGCAGGAAACCAAGACACAGTCAAAAGAGTTGACTGAGATCTGAGATACAATTCATTTACTTATCCTAAAAATACAGACAAGTAAATTAAAAGACAAGTTTTAATAACTGAAATTGGTGTTTCACTTTCATCAAAATGAATTCCCTGGGAGGTGAAAGTTGATAGCATCTTTACAAGCTTATCTTCCTAATTCAACTCTCCCATCTTTTGAATAAGGACAGCTATAATCGACAGGGCTAGATACATCTGATATACACATGGAGGCAGACTTCACTGCAGTTCCTATTTTGTGACTGGAAGCTGTGTGGTTTGTGCTTAATAGTGCTAAACCTGGAATAATATAGTTCCTATAATACACTCCATAGATCTGTTATCTAGTAAATGCTATTACTGCCTGGCACTTCTCTATATAGCTACTGGAGATAGAAGAAACAATAAAATTAGAAACAAATGAAAGCCAAAAGCCACAGACTTTTTCAGTAGGATTCAAAAACATGTTGTACTCAAGATCACTATCATCATTTCCGTTGTTCTATTCAGTAAAAATGTTCTATATACAGGCAGTTAAATGACATGGTAAAAATAAGAGGCAGCTAGAGCACTAACAAAACTAGAAACACTAAATAAACATAAGAACATTACAAAAACATTGAAATATGGTTCATTTCCACTTAAACCTATGTGCAGAATAGCTACCTCAGTTAGATGAAGCATATATGAAATAGGTTAAATTTCTCTAAGTTTCAAAAGTAAAAGACACTGTGTAATTTTAAAGAAGTGAACGAAGTTCTAATGCGCATAGCTGGATTTTTCAACAGGTTTTAAAAGGTTTCCATTATTCCCATTATGGAACAGTCACAGGAAACAACTCCTTGCGCAGGATCATTCCTACCTGAGAACAGTTAGAAGCAAGCTTCCTTCCTAAACTAAGGATTTTTTTTTTGCTTCATTTGTTTTTTATTTTTTTTGAGCCCCAATATCCAAAGTCCAAAGATCATCAAGAATTGCTTGAAAATGCACGGAGAAGTTTAATTTCTTAGTAGAACAAGGTTTATCCATTTTTGCAAGGAGAAGTACTGTAAATAGTGTAAGGATTTTTTCTAAAGGCGACTAAGTAAGTATGGTTTGAGAAATTAGTGGCATTTCAATCCCCCACTGAGCTACAATCACATCCCCCTAATTAAAGCCTATGTGAAACATAAAGGGCTGCAGTACACAAAGAGAAGGAGATAAAGGCAGTTAACAGGTTCCATCTAGACAGAAGTCCGTAATACCATGGAACAGTAGCAATCAAAATGATAAATATACGGTGTTACACAATTAGAATGATCTAAATAACTATTTATGACATCATTACCTTGCCGGTGAATCATTCCTCCGTGCATAATTCTTGCCACAATGCAATGGTTCAGCTCATTCATTTTTAAAGTGATTCCCTAGGAGAAGAAGTGTATTATACTCCTAACATAAAACATTCAGCAGCATGACTCTTGAGTGGATAAGAACAGTCACTGTTCCTAAAAAGCTTGAAGACAGGATGCATATTATAAGGTAATAAACTGCCTTTCCTTTAAATACGAGCAATGAAAACAGATGCTATTTGTAAGACAAAGATGCAATAATTTAATAAATCATTGTCTAAGATTCATTAAAAATGTTATTCTGTATTCAAGTGCAGCTTGTCCAGTTCAGTTTTACGTGGTAGAGACTAATCTGGTATAACTACAAGTTTGTTTCTAAACAAAAACAGCTACAGGGGTGCTGCTGCAGCATTTGAACAGAAGAATATATAGACAGGGAGGTAAGTACATACAATGGTGCTGAACTGTTTGAACTATACTGCCAACTGCAAAGTGCAAAAACTTTTACTGAAATCAATACAATGCCAATCTTTATCAGTTCACAGTGAAGCAGAATACTGAGGTTCTCCCCATACCATTGGTTCATCTGTGTTCTTCTGGAACTGTACCAGTCGAACTCGCGTTACATTCTCCATATCCATGTCGCCGTTGGCGCTTTCTGGAGAATCTCCGTTTAAGTATGGAGAGGTGGGAGGAGGCGTAACTCTCAGCGCTTCATCACTGTAAACTTCATGTGCCACTACATCATGAGTTTGAAGTAAGGCCTAGAGGAGATTACAGTAACAAAATAGCATCATTTTCCACCATCTCTGATGCTCCCTGCTCATTCCTTATAAATACTTTGGAAACTCTCCAGAAATAAGAGGTAAAACTCAAGGTATTTATGCCTCATTTTCTATACAGTGACTTTTCTATGAAGTGGGTATAATTTAAACTTAATCAGACTGAAAATCCATGTACACACACTTAACCTTCAAAATCTGCATAAGTAAACATAATTTTCTACTGTTGATGCCTCAGTGAGAGTGAGGTTATTTCCCTCTTCCTTATCTTTCCAATATCTACAAGGTATCAGAATTAAGCTACCTTTATTTATGTGCATAGACACAGAATTAGGAAGCTACCTTTCTAAGCAAATTATTCCATAATAATTACTTTAGAAAAGCAAAAGAGTATTCAGTTTCCATGGTACTGCATTAGGACACTCTATGAATCATTACCGAATGAAACAATGAAATACTGTGTTTTTTGTTTATTAGCATAACCACTTCCATACTCTCCCCTTCTGCTAGAGCACAGACCAAGCACAGCTGCACTGAGTTTGAAATACTGGATGAAAATAACAATGTAAAAGAAGAGAATGGCCAAATATGACCTCACTGGTTTTACTTTCTTTCCCAATACAAATAATGGTATAGCAAGTGATTGACTACATGTTATTAGATATATTTGATAAGCAGAACAACTGACTGTGTAAGTATACTAACCTAGGGCAAAGACAAGGAGCCTGCATGGCAGTTAAAAGCGTAACGTACTAATATAAGATGAAGTTGGACAAAGTATAATAATCATTTCCAAAACAGTATTCAACAGCACCAAGATTTTTATGATATGTCATCTTATTTTTCTCTAGGGTATCTTTAAGACCCCTGGATCATCTCCAGTTTATACTTGCATTTAAGTCTTAACGAGGAGTACATTATAGCTAAATTGCTTCTATCCAAAAAATAAACACAATTTATATGTGAATATGTACTACGCCTGTATTTACTCATCAAGGACCAATCAGAGAAAGATCCCACCACTGTCCCTAAGAGGCTGGGCTTCTCAGAGAAGGACTGATAAAGAAAGCCTCACAGTATACAGTAGAGATATTAGCCGCTACTGCAGATAGGTCAATCTGTATTATAGCTAACATCTTGCTAATTGTCATTTAAATGCTCTTGCAAAACCCATCAGTCTTGCAAGACTTAAATTCTTTTCGGCAGGGAAATCTGATTTGGCAACATCTTCATCTTCAATTACAGTGTTTCAGCAAAACAAATGGAAATAGTGATTAAAAAACCATCCCCACAAGATGTATTTCTTAAGTGGAACCCAAGGCAGAAATGGGATTTTCATAGCCTGTTATACTCTTAATGTGTTCCCAAGATAGCGCTCTGAATGTGCATCATGTCATAAAAGATAACTTCATTAACAGTTTAACTTTCCTCAAATCAAACCGTAGCTGGGAATTCAGCACTGTAATGGTGGAACAGAATTTCCTTAACTAGTAATGCTCTGCTCACATTGTTGCCTGTTTTTCCAGTGTTTTAAGACCATATACATAAATAGTATTTCAGTTAAACATTCAACTGTACAAGCATTTTATTTACTAATTTATTTAGCCTTCCACTAAGTTGAAACTTGCAACAATTCCTCAACAACTCCTCTGCTTCCATCTGAACTAGTTTAATAGTATTTTCTGTTTAGAGGTCTGGACTATAAATCTAAGTCAAACTACTTTAGCTAAATAAATCCTAAATTTGATTCAACTTACAAATAAACATTTCTAAATAGGAGTCAAATTCTATTATCTGGAAGCTGCTCACAGTTGCCCCAAGTAAGATGAGAAAACTACTTGTTCAACTTCACGCACTTGCCTGTACCTGTATTCTCCACCCTTTAATACTGCATTTCTTATGTAATTTGTGGCCTTACATTTGCTTCGCTTGCCTTGCTTTATATTTTTAGCAGTGATATATCTTTAATATGAAACTAAAACATGGTAATTTGAACCTTTTTAAGGCTCACAATTATACTAGATGACTTCTGAATGTTTCAACAAAAATTTAGACAAATTCACAATCACCAGATAACTACGTATGACAACCTTATATAGTCCATAACACACAGAAGAATAAAATAAAACTGAAAAGCCAAAAAACTTTGAACATGAACATCTCCATCCCAATAAGAGTACTGAAAAATCCACGCTTTACTGGCTATATACATAGAGTTATAAAGCTCTACACATAACCTAAACTATAAACACATTTCCACGTGTAAGTAAATGGGATGAATTCTAACTCATTATCTTCTAATTACATACACATTAGATAACAACAAAAATAACTGCAGGATACTGTTACCATGTATATGTTAACACACACGTTCCTACTTGTCTTACTGCTCTTGTTTCTGTGCATGAGAGTTCAATAATTCACTAACCAGAGCACTGCTCTTTATAATGCTTGGCAAACACACTGAATGTAAACTGACAATACTATTATACATACTTATTTCCTTTCATCAGTCATGTTCCATTTACAGAAGCTGAGTACCAGAGAGTATAGTTTGTGGCAGTTTTAAAATTTTTATTTTTCTGTCCATATGGCTGAGCACCATTCTACCTTGTTGTATGTTCTGTTTCAAGATGGCATTCCTATTAAATGTTGGCCCAGATTTGCTATAGACTTTAGGACAGGTATCATTTGAGGCAGCAACATATCAGCATATTATAGAGACCAACACCTTCCACCTCACCCTTGCCCTGAGTGCTCATCAGCTGCTTAGGTTATATTGCCTAGCTTCTGGTGTACATCTCCTCAGGTTTAATTTTACCTGCTAGGAGTCTAGCTTGCATGCTTTGAGCCCTTTACAAGATACAAAAAAAGTACTGTAAGGGAATAATGAGGAGATTCATTTAAGAAAAATACTCCTGAGCTAAGCTAAAATAATAGAATTGGTGCACCCAAAGTTACTCTGGCCATCATGCTGGGACATGCAGCTCTCCAGTTTTCATCTTCTACCTGAATATGAGGTTGATTTCAGATCATTCTTTCTTGGAAATCAGGTATATTCAGCTTTCAGATAAGCAAACTCCACAAAGCTCCCTGCATATAATCCTTGTAAATGTCCAACAGTGTACAGCAGGCTGAAGAAAACACTGAGTTTGGAATTCATGAATTTTATCCACAGAATAAACAAAATAAATCCTTTAACTGCTTTCAAAATACTGACCTTCAGTAACTTGCTATAAAGCAAGGACATCCCTGAACTTAGGCCAGTAGCCACATACAAGTCAGGCAGACACAACAGGAGCTGATATGTAATGTCAATTCACTAGACTGTACAAGCTATTCATTTACTGGAAAATAATGTTAAATGAACTTTGACTTTGCAATGACTTCACAGCCTATCATGTTAGAACATACCTTTATCCCAGCCTATCATGTTAGAACATACCTTTATCCTAACAAGAATTTGGAAAAAAGGAAAAGGAGTATCCCTGCTCTACCTATGAATATCCAAAGAGATTCACCCCTGCCTCAACATACCTCCCGGAACCCTCAGAACAGACCACAATACTTCACCATGAGTAGGATTACTACATACTGCAGACTATAGGCCTTTTCATTGACCTATGGAAGTGTTTAGCAGCTTAACTAGTCAAATAATTTTACACTAGACAAATAACTGCCTGATGCTGTGTAGGAGAAAGAAAAAAAAATCCCTCCTGTATTGTCATTATAAAAAGACAGTGAAAATATCTAAAATCAGTAATATGTACTTTCTGTTATCAGCATGGCTTTGAGATTTTTTTGCTGCTTACTTAAAACAGAAGTAATGAGCAAAATATTTCAATCAGTCTGCTTTGATGAGAACTGGCTTTCTGAAAAAGCATTCCTAAAATCTGCTCATTATCTTTGTGACAGTTATAAACAACAGTCTCAATATGCTGTGGTCCCTCAGTAGTGGAGACCAACATTAGTACTAGTAGCTAGTAGTAGTAGCTATTTTACCAGTTCAGCAGATTAGAATCATTTATTAATAGGTATATTGTATTGTATACAGTTTCATCACCTGCAGATTTTAGGGAGAACTTAATGAACTAAATTTTTTAAATAAAAAA
>PPHD01003520.1:0-31206 GCA_002909625.1 Bambusicola thoracicus | reverse complement strand
CAGTCCAGCCATTCACCCATCACCAATGGTTCTCACTAAACCATGTCCCTCAATGCAACATCCAAACGTTCCTTGAACACCTTCAGGGTTGGTGACTCCACCACCTCCCTGGGCAGCCCATTCCAGTGCCTGACTACCCTTTCAGAGAAATAGTATTTCCTAATGTCCAGCCTGAACCTTCCCTGGCGCAGCTTGAAGCCATTCCCTCTAGTCCTATCACTAGACACACAAGAGAAGAGGCTGACTCCCAGCTCACTACTACCTCCCTTCAGGTACTTATAGAGAGCAATAAGGTCTCCCCTGAGCCTCCTCTTCTCCAGACTGAACAATCCCAGCTCCTTCACCCGCTCCTCATAAGGCCTGTGCTCCAGACACCTCACCAGCTTTGTTGCCCTTCTCTGAACATGCTCCAAGGCCTCAATGTCTTTCTTAAAGTAAGGGACCCAAAACTGGACACAGTACTCAAGGTGCAGCCTCACCAGCACTGAGTACAGGGGGATAATTCCTTGTTCCTGATGGCAACACTGTTTCTGATGAAAGCCAGGATGCCATTGGCCTTTTTGGCCACCTGGGCACACTGCTGGCTCATGTTCAGTTGAGCATCAATCAATACCCCCAGGTCCATTTCCTCTATACAGTCTTCCAGCCACTCTGCCCCAAGCCTGTAGCGTTGCCTGGGCTTGTTGGCCTTAACCTTCAAAGAGTGTAATTCAATTTTGCAAGAGCTGAGAAACCTGTAAGTTAGCACTTTCATGCACTGTTGTAAGAGAAAATAATAAAAGACTTGGTCTAGAATGCATCTGAGTGATAGAATGATATGATCATAGAATGGCCGAGGTTGGAAGACACCAGAAAGATCATCTAGTTCCAATATTCTATCGTAGTCATGGTTCCTAACCATGATATCAGGGTGCCCAGGGCTCCATCCAAACTGGCTGTGAATGCTTCCAGGAACAGGACATCCACAGGCTATCCAGCCAGCCAGTTCCAGTGCCTTAGCACACTCTGAGTAAAGAATTTCCTCTTAACATCTAATCTAAATCTGTCCTCTTTTTGTTTAAAGCCATTCACTTTTGTCCTATCACTACCAAACCATGTAAAATGTCAGTCTCCCTCCTGCTTATAAGCTCCCTTTAAGTACTGGAAGGCTGCAGTGTGGTCTCTCCGGGACCTTCACTTCTCCAAACAAAACAAGCCCATCTCCCTCAGCCTTTCTTCATAGGAGAGATGCTCCAGTCCTTTTATCATCTCCGTGGTTCTCCTCTGAACCCACTCCAACAGCTCCATGTCTTTTTTGTGTTGGAGGAGATGCTTCAGGACTTCTCTGAATCCCATAGAATGTCCTATATCATAAAGGATCAGGTCAGTGCTCATATAATCAAAGCATATAAGCCCAAAGAACATCTAAATTATCTGAGATTGAAAAAATGAGTTAGCAATATATTGCTCCAATTTGCCAACTGTAGAGGAAGTACAGATAACTCATTTAGCCTAAGCACCTAATTTTTGGATTGCAAAAGCTGGATTAAATGAATGCATCTAGCATAACTAAAAAAACTTTGTTAATCTCTTGTTTCTTTTTGTTCATTTACAAGTGAGATAGGGGGAAAATGGGAAAAATTGGGGGAGGTAAGTTACTGACAAATGACAGTAAACTGTAGGACCAACATTGACTAGAAAATAAATCATATGCAAAAGTAGATACCTTACATTTAATTTTCCTTTTTCCTCATTTTTACGTACTTGAAAAAATCATAGATCTAAAATGCACTTCAAAGGAATCAAACTTTTTGTAAAACTTCCTATGACAGTCATATTTGTTGGGGTATAGTGCTATTCTGACTAAGTCTGGGTAGCTTTTCTTCAGAGACAGCTTATGCCCAGCAAGCTCACCTCCATCAGAAAACAGTTTACACACAAAACAGTGAAACTCTTAAAGAGGCAAAGAGTGGCAAGAAATACTTTCATCTGGTGTCAAATGTACTTTTTTTTTTTTTTTGTACAAAAAACCTACCTAGAATCAAGCATCCACAAACACTGTTTTTATTTTCCTCGTTCTACATGTTATATCTCTGAAACTGCACTATTTCAACTGTCTAGTCTGCTTACTTATTGATTTTTAATTCTGCCATTACAGATTTGCCAGTTATCACATAGAACACAAATAGCAACACTAATACTTTCTCTTTGTTTAAAGTGTACTTTGAACTACACTTTTTGTGAATGTGGCCTATGTCTGAATTTTTACGTATACTTATTCTCCTTTTAAACAGAAACATACAAACAAACAAAGAAAAAATGATGTTATTTAATCCATCAAATTTTGTTTCTTGCAATACAGGAAATTTTGAAAGGTTGTGTCCCATATGGAAATACCATTTTAAATCTCTACTCTCAACCTATACTTTAAGTAATTAGCCTCATTAACGCTATACAAATACCTCTTGGCTTCAGAAGATAAAAAAATATTGTTTTAAAAAATTGTTTTTGGAACCAAATGTATTTTAATTACAAAGAATATTACATCAAATACTCTCTAGACATGAGGCCTGTTTGATTAGTTAGCTAGCCCAAGAGCACTTCATGAAAAATCAGATTGCAAATATTAGCCCTTTTTTGGTGCAAATAGTTCTTCAAGAATTCAAAAATCCTAATGACGCCTTTCTCTTCTTCCCTTATAATCCTTCAAAAACAACTATTCTTGATGATTCAGGATGTCTGCATTTCCAAATTTAAGCATTAAACATCTCAGGAAGACAGGCTGTTCGTAGGTTTATTAACCTCTGCTCTGAAACTCACAAGGCTAGATACCTTTGTTGACTTAAAAACAAGTCTAGGTTTATTAATCTATTGTATAGACAAAGATTAATTGCTGAATCCTCTTGGAAGGCAACATAAATTGATTTATTTAGGAATATATCAATATTTTGTGAGTGCTATGTCTTATCTATGGTAAGTCTATGCCAGAACAAAGAAAAAGTGTCAGTAGCTCCTGTCTACATACACGTTTACTTAAATTGTGTAAGTAGTGCAATCTACTATAATAGCTTAATAAAATATGGGGTATCTGGGAGATATGGTTTTCCAAAATTAATTAAACTCATCCCTGAATTTGAAACTTTAAAAAAAGTCATTGCAATTCAACTGAAATCATGGATTCTATGTAATTCTAGTGTGATCAGCAACAGTATTTGAACAGGCAACTTAAACTGGTTAAAATAAAACGATTAAACAGAAAGGAAAATGAATTCAGACAGAAAAGGAAAATGTGGATGTTGAACAGTATTTGTAAGAGTGGTGTCTTCTGTTGTACCATGAAAAGAATGTCTTCCCTATCAAAAACATTTTCAGTTGCAATTGTAAAAGAAAAGCAAAGTAAACCACCTTACCCTGGGGTGTGGTAAGGACAAAGCCAAATGAATGATTTAGTGATAAAGATGCAAGATAGAAAATAGTGATGCACAGTACTATTGCAGTATTTAAAATCAGTTTATACTCCTTGAGTTTTATTCATCCATAGATATGCTATTACAAAAGAGATGATACACAAGGAAAAGACTGAAAGTGTTTAAGAGTTTAACATGATAATGACACTTAAAAGTTGAGAAAGTGCATTCTGTTTGAATAGTAGCAAGTGAGCATGTGATGAAAATTAAAACAGAATATTTATTATTGATCAAAGGACTGTACTTCATAAAAAGGACAGGCAGATTTCTATCATTCAAAGTCATCACTGTGACAGTATGCTCCTTCAGGCCACCAGTCCCCTCATTTGGCCTGCCCGTTAGCCCAGGGACTTGCTCAGGACTGATGACACTGGCTTGCTAAATACTATGAGTAAATCATCTTACTCCACGAATAGTGTGCAGCCCATGAGTCTCTTGAACTCTAATCCCCATAAGGCGGCCACCTGTAATCTCTCCAATTCCTTCTAAATACTGTGAAGCTTGAGTGACTATAGTCTCAGTGCAAATTATGTGGAATAATTACTGGAGATGACTTATTGGCATGTCCCCCTCTTAAGAGAAGTTACAGCATTGAGGAAGTCTCCCAAGTAGAATGTGGTGAACGTGAAAGGAGTCTGTTCCACGATAGTTCCCTAAGCAAAATAAGACCTGCAAATCTTAGCATGCTAGCAGCACCAGGGGAACTTGATATGCTGACTATTAAAGGGGCAGCAGGGAGAGTGGAGAGGCATGTAAACATTATGGCCAGGCTCTGCAATAACTTCAGAGAGATGGGCACTTAGTGGTACAACAGCACTGATTAACTGTGTAATGGTCATGCTGAGTCAGAAACTTTTAAATTTTCTGTCACACCAATCCTAAAAAAGAGTCATTTAAGCTGCACTAGAAAGTAAGAAAAGAGTATAAGAAAAACTTAAGAAAGAATATACTTGAGGGAAGATAACAATTGCACTGGTTTCTGAGACAAGCCAACAGGCTTTGCCTCTCTTTTCCCCTGACACAGGGACATATATTGGGTAAGATTTGCGTACTGAATTGTACTGAGTGCCTCCTGAGGAAGCTTAGAAATCTCCATTGAGTTATTCCAAAATTTAATGTATGTGTGGTTGGTTGCATTATTCACATAGTCTGCAAACAGCGTGTTTACCACTGACATTACAAAATAATCCATAATCGGTTGCTTCGATAAAGAGCACTATTCGTTAAGGAAGCCACGAGAGATCTTACTTCGCAGGGCCAAACTCCTTAGGGGTGGCCATAAGAACCCATTTAAACACAATTGGACAAAGATACTTCACACTACGGGTGAATCCATGATTGTGAGAGTATAATGAGAGATTGTTTCTAGTAGTTTATTTTTAATGTTAATTACTGTAGAAAAACTAAATCAGAATCAAGATCATTTTTATCTTTTCCAAAGTACTTTAAATCTGCTATAATTTCTATTTTTACCACTACTCTTTCTACAAGCAGTCAGACAGACTGATTACATTTTGGTAATATCACTTTCAAAAAGAAACAATACCCAAACTACAAATATTTTCAGGAGGAAAAAAAAAAGTTGTCTGTTGTAACACTCATTTAAATTCATTAGTATCAGTTAACTTCTAACCAATGGTGTTACGCCCGGGCTGAAAAGGGACACAGCAAATATGTGACACAGTGAAATTCTTTGTAAAATTAAGATCTTAAAAGTCTAATTAAAATACAACAAGTAGTTATTTGTCCAGTTTATGAAATACAACATATAAATTAGTATAGAAAAATCTCACTAATGCACTTTAAATTGTTGTACAGAAGAGATACTAATCTTTAGTCCTTTTGGTCAGTAGAGGTATTTTGCTCCAGTAGAAGCGCAGGATATCACAGGGAATCCTTAGTGTCCCAAGGCCTTCACTAGGGAGGGTATGATGTTCAAGAAGGAGGGCAGCTCCTCCCAAGTTTTGGGGTCCACTTGGTTTTACTGAGATGTGTTTCCTCACTCCAGGCTGCTGCCTCCTGGCTGCTCCCTGCAGAGTGAGCATGGCTGGCCCAATAGCCTACCCCAAGCTCAGCCTCCAGAGGCTCCCGTTTGCTGGGAAGCAACTCTCATGCTTTGTCAGCCCCTTCCCAGGAGGCGCTGGCTTAGGCAGGCAAGCAGCAGCACTTGGCCCCGAGGCAGGTGCTGAAGTCAGCTCAGCCTGGCTGTGGCCTTGGGGGGAGCCTTGAGCCTGAAGCTTTAGATGACGTTTGATTAATACAGGAGGAAGAAAATAAATAAATAAATAAATCGGGAAAGGTGTTTATTCACCTACAGTGCAGTTAGAAATAAACCCTTTTTTTTTTTTTTTTTTTTCTTTCCCCCTCCTTCTTTTTCCTTCATATTTTTCCAGTGAAGTCTCTGGTTCAAGCACACATCAAATAATGTTCTTGACTGTGTAGGTAACAGATCTGACCTAATGGCTCACAGCATTTAGTCCATGTACAGGATGCCCATAACATTTAACATTAGTTCCATGCACAGAGCATTCAATTCACCTCACTTGAGGTACTTGCCTGAGGAGCATAAGAGAGAATGTGTTCCTGTTGTAATTTTCTCTTTACTTTTTATTAAACATTTATACAATTCATATCCAATGCAATGTGTCTCGATGTTATCTTAAATAAACTTGAGACTGAACACTTATGAATTACTGTGCTGATAGCAAAACACTCAACAATCTTTGACATACAAATGAATGTTTTTAAGGTTTTTATAAAATCAAAAATAAATAAATTATATATAGTAGTATCTCAATCAGATTTAGGTGGCTCAAACATTGAGAAAAGTATAAACTAAAACAAAATAAAGAAATCCAAAATATCACCATGCAGCTACCTATTTTAGATATTGAAACAGTCCTTCTTCCATTTTTTTTCCACTTATTCTACCAAGCTATCTGGCATTTCATGAACAACATATAATTCTACATACTAAAAAAATGCTCTCAAGTAAATTAAACTGTGAGCTTACAGTTTTTGGACTCACTTACTTAACTCAGCTGCTCCTAGATGTTTAATTTCATTAGGCTCTGAACAATATAATCAAAAACAAAAGCATTCTTCACTAAACTTACCTATTCACCCAAAGTTCTCTCTTCTGCTAAAGAAGACAAATAGCTTATATCTGTATCTTGTCTAAGACAAAACAGGGGCAGGAGGTAGAGTCAGCATTGAACTGCTGATCACCCATGTTGCTTAACTGTTTTTATGTTCTCTGACAAATTCTGAGCCATTCCAATTAGGCTTTCCAAGATATTGCCTGGGCATGATTTAGGTTTTAACATATGCTAGAGATCATTTGTCATAGACAGTAGAGAGAAGACTGTACCATCTGTCTTTTTTTTCCCTACACGGTATTCCAATACCAGCCCAGTTGGCTTTATATCTTCATATACCCACAACATGAGTTCAACCCACACACCAGGGCTGGCCACAGAAACTATCGGTTCATTACTGTGAAAACATCTTTGTAATAAACTGTAGCAGATCTCTTCAGTTTCTTGACTTCCTTTGAACAGAACCATCTCCTTCACACACATAGAATTATAATTACTTATAACGGCTGTAGAGATACCATATGGGCCCTGAAGAAGCCTTGGGCCAAATACTGTACAGTGTGGATTTAGTGAGCCTCTGCCAGCTGTCCTCGTGGCTGGATAGTGGTCTCTCCTTAATTTTATTTATCAATAAGACATAAGGTGATTTGGCCAATCACTCTCTTTTCACAGTGGATGTATAACAAACTTACATAACAACACATAAACATGTATATATATATACACATACAGAAACATTTAGGTGTACATGTTGTAGATAAGGAATTAGAACTCACCAGGTTGGGTGTGTTTAGAAGACTGATAAGTCAGACCAGTTTAGAACCTTAAAAAAAAAACAACAAAAAAAAACAAAAAAAAAAACACGTTAGACTGACATTCTTTTACACCATATTTCATGCTTATAGGTAGCTTTTACTCACTATTAAATATCACCAACATACATTGGTTCTTACACAACACTATTAATATATTTTTAAAACCTTAATCTGTTATATCATACATTAGCTGCAATACTATGGAATTGATGCTGTGTAGTTAGCCTGATGGATGTAGCCTTTGATCTTCTCAATCACTGAGGTCACCAGGTCTGAAAATTTGTCTGCATAGCTACAATAACTCAAAAACAGAGATCTTCATTCTACCACTCCAATTCTCAAATCTGATCTTTTTATAAGATAAATTTCTAGAAATTTTCTGTTCCTGGCACTCATCCTCAGACATCATTCTCAGATTACATACCCAGTCCCTAACCAGGGACAGCTGGCTTATCTTGTTGTTCAGGTGGTTTTTGTGTGTGCTTCCTTTTGCTTCTGATCTTAAAAGGGAAGCAATCTTTCCCCCACCCTCAATGTTGTGGGTTGTTTTTTCGTTTGTTTCTTTGTTTTTGTTTTTTCTTCTTCCCTCCCTCCTTCCTTCTTCTCCTACCCCCCCCAATGAGTAGTAATTACCCAACAGTGAGTTTTTATGGTAATGGAGCTTTAAACTTGTTCCCATATTTCCAAAGCCTTTGCACTTGCTACTTTTTCAACCCATACATTGTAGAATATCTTCAGCATCTGATTTACAAAATAGGTTCTTATAACAAGTTGGTAACAAGCTTAACGAATGAGGCCTTGGTCCTTGCAGGTCTTTGCACAAATAACGTAGGACACAACTCCTATAAGGCCTTTTGCTAGCTACAAATAGTACTATTTTCCTTAGGCCACTGGCTACAAATGTAACTCTACTTCATTAGTGTGGTTATTTGGGGGCTCAAAACAAATTAATTTTAATGTTTGCTGGGGGTACTTCTACTTTTATGAGTATGTGGTGCATTGAACTTCGTAGTTTACAAGGTGCCCACCAAGCTGTTCTCTCACTCCCGCATCAAGACAGTGAGAGAAATTGCAGTGAAGAAGGATGTGCACTGTGACAAAAGCGGGGAGATCACTCACTGGTTATAACCATAAGAAAAATAGTCTTGGGGGGAAGATTAGTCCCATTTTTTCCAACTAAGATTAGGATAGAGAGAATAAAAAACACTTTGCCCCCACCCTTTTTTCTTCCCAAAGCTCAGCTTCACTCATTCACTCTCAACCTACCTCCACCCTAGGGAGTTTGGGGTCAGTTCAGCACATTTTGTTTCCACTGCTCTTTTCTCCTTACATTTTTCTCCTGCTTCAATGTGTGGTCACTTTGTGAAATAATATAGTCATACACAAAGTGCTCCAGAGCCAGGCCTTTTCATGAGCTATAGTTTCAGTTTTTGTTTCTTGCCATGCTTTTTGAAATTTAATTCTTATAACCTGAACAACAACAACAATAACAAAAGACTAACTCTCTGCTTCACCATTAATTGTGCACTCTATTTTAATTCTGATTTTGGTGGCATCATATTAATCAAACAGTTGAGCAATTTGTGGTCTTTAATACTATTTCAAACTTAACATTAATTGCACTGCAATTCTTGGAGCAGAGAACAATTTATTTATGTATGGGAAAATGCTGTCTTTCACTCTTTTAAATATTGCCATACATATTCAACAAATATTTTGGAAGAGTCTAGCGACAGAAGTAATTTTTGTCCCACCTTACTGGAAAACCATTTTATATAGTATAAAACTGTTCACTTTGTGATTTAAAATGAGTTAAGTTCAATTAGATGCCATGGATTGTCATGTCAGCCAGTATCATCCACATTTGATTATGTTAGACAACACAGAATGCTTTCCAACAACCACTGGCTCATTGTGCATTTTTCAGTGAATTGACAAATGATCATGACTTGACCATCACTAATTAAGGTAAATTCTGTGATTGCATGATCCTGATCCATGATTCTTCACATTAGTGTGTATTGGATTTTATGCAATTTAAATGCTATTATATTAAGTTTAAATTGAGCAGATGGTTTGAGAACAGTATTTCATCAGATCTGGAAGTTTATAAAAGTAATCAAATTCTGATTGATCACTAAGAACCAGTCAGAGGATAAATCTGAGATCTATATTTATATCTGTGTACCAACTTTATTTATTGTAGGGCTGAAACTCTGAAAACTCCAAACAACAAAAACAATTGAAAGAAAAGTGTCTGTTCTACTAACTTTAATAATACCTATGAAGTGGTGATCTGTCATCAAGTCTGATGCCACTGTTTCTGTGTTGCTTATATTTTTGGATTCATTTTTATTAGTTAATTAACTTATCTTTTAATTGGTGAACACAATGTGGAAGTCATTGTTCCTTTATGTTTAATCAGGCATCAGGAAAGGAGTTACGTGAACTAATTATAGTTTAATGAGAAAGAGACAGAAAGAAATGGACAACATAAATAAATAAATAAATCTAAAAATCCTAAAAAAATCACTTCCTAATGGACTTGCTGTTCCAAGTAAATATTTTTTCTTAGATAATCACTTAGGTTGGGTTTTTTTGTTCCAACTGTGGAAATGTTACTACTGAAAGACCTTCTCATTTAACCATGGTAATCTACAGTACGATTCAGGAACTGGTTGTATTCATCAAGCAGGGTTTTCCAGAAGAAGTCATTATAACAAAAACATTTTTCTCTGAAGCTTGCAATCAAAAATAGTGCTTTTTTTTTTTTGTCAATATTAATAATAATTATTATTAAATTGTGAGTCTTGCTATATAAAAGATCCGGGCTGATCCTTTGCCATTCATATTTGATCATCATGGTATTAAAGATCAGTGTTCTTCTACTAATTCTGTGTTTCTGAGATGGGAAATGCCAAGATAAGTAGAGGGATATTTTTACCAATTACTCTCATGGACAAAATGGACTTGACTTTGGGAAAATTAGTTTATTGGCAATTAAAAAATCTTGGATAGAAAGAAAACAAAATATAAAATTTAAACTGCTTCTCTCTACCCTGCTTTTTCCCAAGTTTCTTCTCTACCTCCCCCATCAAGCACGGAGCTTATGGGCAGTGAGGTTGTGGCCAGTCCACAACTATTCATGTCTGATGCTCCTTCCTCCTCACGCTTTACTTGTGCTCCAGAATCATTCTTCCTCTGGGCTGCAGTCCTTCAGCAAAGATCTGCTCCAACATGATATCTGCCTCAGACTGCAGTGTAGATACTTGTTCCAGTGTGGTCCTCTCTGTGGACTGCATAGGAATTTCTGCTTTGTGCCTGGAGCACCTCCTGCCTGTCCTTATTATCTACTTGTGTTTGCAGGTCTGTTTCTCACATTTTTCATCATTCTTCACTGAATGTGCAGTTTTTTGCCCTCTCTTAATTGCATTTCCCAGAGGCACTGCCGTGCTGGCAGAGGGGCCCAGCCCTGCCACTGGGGGGCCCTTGGAGCCAGTTAGAACCCGCAGTTTGTCATGAGGCAGCCCGGCCTCTACTCACGGAGAAGCCCTGCAGCACCCTGTCTGCACCTAGATATAGACACCCTGTACAGTATGTATAAGGAAAGGCAGAAATTGCTTGGTTTTATACTATCTAGAGAATAGTTATAGAATAGTTATAATCTGTGTGCTGAATTTCTTTGGAACAAGAAGGATACACTGGTGTTTATATGCTGATTTTTATCATAAACTCCTATAATTCAGGAATATGATTGAAAAAAATATGTATTTTTTTTTTCCTTTGCTTAATTTGTGTCTCACTAGAATGATGGACTGCACACCCAAAACTATGATGAGATGTAGTCAGTAGCATTGGAATAAATCTGATGTACTAACTGGGTCAGTTGTTCTTTTGTACACCTTTGCTCTGTCTTTTCCATTTAGCTAATTTTCTATGTTTTCCTCATATTTCTACATTCTAAATAATACTTATTGAACTAAACATATTGAATTGAATACTGTTTTTGGAGTTGAATAGAATTGAATTCTACTTGCACAATTAAATTTTAGTAAATGTTCTAATGTCATAATAGGATTTCCAACCAAATTATGTGATAAAATATTTTATTTTGGATTGAAATCAATCAAACAGAACCTAAGAAAACAGGTATAAATGTAAAACATACATTTATTGTCTTCAGGAAATTGATATCTTCCTACAGTAATTTAACTCAAGAAAGGATAGAGAACTTTCTGTTCTGTTTTGTTTTGCTTTCCAATACCTCAGAGGATCTGACAGAATGATGTTTGAAGATGCTTTGTTTTCCTTGTACTGATAGATTTTGTATATCCATGATGTCTGAAGAGTACCACAAGGCTCACTGATAACAGTGTTGTTTTCTCTTCTCTTGTATCCCATGACCACAAGTTTTCAGGTTCCTTCAGATAAATTGGCTCTCCGTGCTCATTCTTTTGACTATCCGGATAAAATCCAGTCTTACAAATCTGGTCTTATACCTATAAAGCAGTATTATCTTGTCTTAGTCCACTAAGAAGTGGGGGCTTTTTTGCAAACATCCATCTCACTTCCATCATCCAGCCTGCTCCCGGAGAATAAGATTCCTTTGTACAAATTACATCTAAGATAAAGACCATTCCTTCACTTGGCAAGACAGTTTTGAGATAGAGAAGATGTTGGTTATCATATGAAGTAGCATGACTGGCTACACAGCTTTGGTAAGAGGAAGCTGTCAATATTCCAAGAACACTGGTCATAGATAAGTTAAGTCTCAACCTAACAGACAGCTGCTTCTTGGAGTTCACTGGTACTTTATGAGTTTTTCCAAGTTATTTTTCCTTTACTTCATACTCTAAAAATGCTTCTAATGTATGAAATCACAATATAAAGTGGAAATAATGTAGATATGAATTAGCATGCTTCCTCCAAATCTTGTAGAGGTAGAAACATGACAATACTAACCTTAACATTAATTGTGATGTTTTGCATTGGATAAGAAGTATAAGAATTGAACATGCTCAAAGGATATATCACATAGTCTATTTGAAAAAAAAATAGTCAATTGTTATCTATTAACTTTAAATCCTTTTGTATCACCTTATTTAAGAACCATATGACATTGTTCACAGTTATGCTAAACTAAAACAGACAACACTGTAATCTCTTGCTTCATTCACTAGTTGAGAGCTAGGTACACAAAATAGTATCTTCTCCTTCAAGCACATATTACAACAGTTTGAAAAAGTCACAAATGTTCCATGGCTTACTGTTTTCTTTAGCTATTGAGTAGCATACTGTAACTTGTTCTCTATTGTAGGCTGAACAGTTTAAGTATTTATTTTGCTTAGGTGTCTTTGACAGAATCCATTTTCTAAAATAGATTTGTTCCCCATTGATGAACTGTCAAGAGGTTGCAATACTGAGGGGAAAACTGCACTGAAAATACAACTTTTCACTTACTCGGAAGAAAAAAATCTAAACTGAAAACAAATCATATTTGGCATTAATATCAAGAAATTAATGAACTGAACTGTCATGGGAATGTCTATTAATTTTTGGCTGCTGTAAGAAAGAAATTTTCATCAGTTACAGTACAGTAGTATTTTTTTTTCTTCCCTTTATCTATAGTATTACCTATATTTACAGTGCAAAATAGTAGTCATCAGAATATTGTTTTTTATTTTCCATTACTTTTCTAGTTGTCAGGTTATTCACAATTTCATAATAAATGTAAAGTACAACCAGTGTAGTTTGGAAATATCTAATTTGATCTTTGCACTTGAGATGGACAACAGTGAAGAGTCTTCAGCTGTTTGTAATCACTGAAAGGTTTGACGGAAGGTAGACTCGTGCGTTAGCTTAACTCCATATGAAACGTGCATCTGAAAAAGAAACATTATTTTTATTAGATCTGTAACTAGAAAAATATCTTCGTTCCTATAACTACATTTATATACCAACTGCTTTTTACCAGAGTAATTTCTTCAACTTGAAAGTCCATCACTTAGGTAAGTAATCTTCAATCTATTTCTCAGAAAGTACTGGATTTGTAATCTCTTTTACCTCAAACTCTCAATTAAGAATTCTTGTCATATGTGAATCCAAATATACGGTGATTCACATAAATTTTCTAAAAATCTAGTGTAAATTACTCTGCCTAGTGAGAAACTCTCTTCATAATTATTTGTATAGGATCAAGCAGGCTCAGAATGGTTTCAGTTTTGAATCACATTAAAATATATTTGGAAAGTTTCTAAATAAATGAATTTAGACAAGCATTTGATAATGATGAGTATTATCACACAGAAATAGGTTCCTAGGATATGTGTCTACATTCTTAAAAAAACTTTTACAGTCTTTATTTAGACAGATTACAGACAAGAGTATGCCAAGAAAAACACATTTCTAGTAGTCAAGTACAAAGGATATATGGAACTGTCTACTTTTGTATCTTCATCTTCCACAGTCGATTTTGCTGTTCTTTTAGTTCATTAATGAAAGCTGGCAATGTCTTTCACTTGTCAGCACCCCATCTCAGTGCTGAACCCAAACAATTCTTATCTTCTCAGGAGCAAAAAAGAAACAAGCCATCTTTGATTTCATGACAAAAATTAGTCATCACTCAACAATGGAAAAGAAATTAAGCACTGAAAATTGTAACATCCAGTTATGTTTATTTATTTATTTTAAGAAGAGCAGAATTATATTTCTTTCATACTCAAGTAAGCACTAGTGTTTATTAAAGATCATACTTGTATAATGTATATTTTGCTGGAAAGCATTTTAAAAATTCAGTTAGACAAAAATGTATTCATACAATGTATTCATTGCTGTATTTTTCTTCTGGGATGGAATTTTATTCTTGTGTCTAGCTAGTCTTTCAAAATTAATGAGGGAGTGATAATCGCCTCACTATAGAAACTAGGATAGTATATCTATGATCAGTATTGTATTTTAATTCTATTGTGAGCAGTATTAAATGTCTATTCAAATTTGCAGAACAAAGAGATATCAAAATCTCCTATATATTATGATATGACAAGTCACATGCCTTTCTATTATCTTTATAGAAAACTAAATAAAATCACTGAAGTGAATCTTGTTACTTTGTTTTACACAAAAAATTAAAAAACAAACAAACAAACAAAAATACCCACACAAATTGATTTGTTTAAACCAAATCACTTTTCAGCTTGTGAAAGACATTTTAAAGGAGATCTCCACTTAACACTTAAAAACATGGTACTATAATCAGAAGCATCACAATTAACTTTCTCATTTACCAGAATATAAAATAAGCAATTTTTTTCTCATACTTTTAAAATGAAGATAAATAGTACGTGATTAATATTGGTGACTGAAACAGAAGGCTGAAATAAAATAAGAATGCTATTTAGAGGTCTGTAATTTACTTATAAGTTGAATTGTTGAATTCAGTGTCATGATTTTGCTGGGATGGAAGTTAATTTCTTCACAGGTGCTTGTATAATGTTATGTTTTGGATTCTTGATGGAGATAGTGGTGATAAGACACTGATGTTATTAATTGTTGTCAAGCAGTGCTTACACAGAATCAGACATTACTTCTCAGGATGCCCTGTGATCAAGAAAGCTGGGGCTGTTAAAGAAGCTGGAGGGGTAAGAACCAGGACAGCTGACTCAAACTGGACAGAAGGATATCCCATACTATATGGCATCACATAGAACAATGGAATGGGGTAAAAGGAGTAGGGGAATGGAGGGTAAGGGAGTACTGTTTGGAGTGATGATTTTTGAATTCTCAGAAAGCTATTATGCATGATTCCTTGTTTTGCTTTTGCTTTTGCTTTACCTACTAAGCTATCTTTATCTCAACCCATGAATTACTGCACTTTCTCTGTCTGATCCTCTTCCTCATCCCACCCTGGAGAACAAGCAAGTGGCTATGTGGTGCTGAACTGCACCAACTGCACTTTTTTACTGTGAAGATGGTTAAACACTTGCACTGGTTGTCTAATGATGCTGTGGAATCTTTGTCAGCCAAACTTCATTAGCTGACTCTGCCTGAGTAGTTAAATTGAACTATACAGCAAGAGACTGTTTTCAACCCAAAGGATTCTGTGACTGTGAATTTAAAATTGTAAATTCTCTAAAGTGCGTACACTACTGGGAAGTATGAGGCTGAAATGCTGCAGTGTAAAATTGCCATCTTTCACATATTCTACTAACCTAACAAATAATTCCTACCCAGAGTTGTTTACTGAAAAGTAGACTTTTTTTTTTTTTTTTTTTGAGTAGATTCTCCTCACCACATACACTTCACTCAGCCTATTTTAATAACCAAACTGTGTGAATTACCCCAATTAGATCTATCCATGGGTTCTGAGGGAACTGGTGGATGAAGTTGCCAAGCTGCTATCCATCATATTTGATAGGTCGTGGCAGCCTGGCAAAGTTCCCACAGATTGGAAAAGGGAAAACATAACGCCCATTTTAATGAAGAGAAAAACGAAGATCCAGGGAACTGCAGGCCAGTCAGTCTCAAGTCTGTGCCTGACAAGAACATAGAGCAAATTTACCTTAAGGCCCTACTAAGGCACATAGAAAATAAAGACAGGGTGATTGGCTGTAATTGACTTGGCTTCACCAAGGGCAAGTCGTGCCTGACCAACTTGGTGGCCTTTTATGATAGAGTTACGGCATCAGTGAATAAAGGAACAGTAGCTGATGTCATCTACTTGGGCTTGTATGAAGCATTTGACGCTGTCCTGCATTAAATTCTGGTTGCCAAATTGGAGAAAAATGGATTTGATGGAAGGACTACTTGCTGAATAAGGAATTGGCTGAATGGTCACACTCAGAGAGTTCCGGTCAGTGGCTCAACATCCAAGTGGAGGCCAGTGGCAAATGGAGCTCCTAAGGGATCAGTGTTGGAACCAGTGCTATTTACCATCTTTGTAGGACATGTGGAGAGTGAGATCAAGTGTACCCTCAGCAAGTTTGCAGATGACACCAAAATGAGTGTTGCAGTTGATGCTCTAGAGGGAAGGATACCATTCACAGTGACCTGGAAAGGCTGGAGAGCTGGGCCTATGCCAGCTTCATGGAGTTCAGCACGGCCAAGAGCAAGGTCCCACACCTAAGCTGGGGCAATCCCAGGCACAGATACAGGTTGGACTTGAGAATAGCTTGGGAGCAGCCCTGGGAAGAATGATTTGGGTGTGTCGGTGGATGAAAGACTCAACATGAGCCAGCAGTGTGCACTGACAGGCCAGAAAGCCAACTGTATTCTGGGTTGCATCAAGAGAAGTGCGACCAGCAGGTCAAGAGATGTGAGTCTGCCCCTCCACTCTGCTCTTGTGAGACCCCACCTGGAGAACTGCATCCAGTTCTGGAGCCCTCAACACAAGGAGGACATGGAGCTCTTGGAGTGGGTCCAGAGGAAGGCCGCAAAGATGATCAGAGGGGTGGGGCACTTCCCAGACAGGGACAGGCTGAGAGAGATGGGGCTCTTTGGACTGGAGAAGGCTATGGGGGGACCTTATAATGGCCCTCCAGGACCTTGAGGGGCCTACAAGAAAGCTGGAGAGGGACTTTTTATATGGGCAGGTAGCAACAGGATGAGCAGAAATAGTTTTAAACTGAAAGAGGGTAGATTTAGACTAGACATTAGGAAGAAATTTTTTACCGTGAGGATGGTGAGGCACTGTCACAGGTTGCTCAGTGAGGTTGTGCATGCCCCCTCCCTGAAAGCACCCAAGGCCAAAGGCAATCTGTTAAAAATAAAATGTGTAATTCAGTAAAATCTCATTAAAAACGTCCTCTTCACATCAGATCTGAAGTAACATATTTGTATCACTGAATCAGAATTGTCTGCGAAACAATTCTGACTGCGTTTTGAACAAAAACTTTACAATAGAGACATCTTTATGGCCCAGCACTATGTGGATCATGTTGAACCAAGTGAGCAAATTGGAAATGAGCTTAGAATTTTGGTACAAGCATTGGGAAGAGTTAGCTACATAATACTTCAGAAAGCAGTCTGGTGTGTAGTGCATCACAAGCTGAGTTTGTCTTATAAAAAATGAAACACCATATTAGGTTACATAAATAAGAGTACAGATGATATAGAACATGAAGAAAGACTTTGATGACTATAGTTCCAACACTGCCCTGTTCAATTACTGTATTCAGTCTGGATCAACTGGGTAAGTCACTGTAGAAGGCCCTGGTAGCAAGCTAAAGAACAGAACTACAGTGTTTGTATTTTTTCAGTCCAAGGAAGATACAATTCAGAGATTCCAAGAGATTCCACCATTATGACAGTCCACTGCGTAAAAATCTGCTTTGGAGTAGAAAGGCAATGGAGTATTCTGGAGGGCTGGAAAATAAGTAATGTCCTTAAGTTACAATAAAGATTCACATGAGAGATTAGCTAGATTGCTCAGAGAGATTTTATAGAGTCATTTTAGAGTCATTTAAGACTTTTAAGAATGGTTTACCTAATGTCGTGGTGGATCCAGATTTAGGCAGGAAGGAAGATAGTAAAAAATTATGAGAGAAAAACTATAACACTTCCATAACATAACTTGGAAGATAACTTTTCTAATACGCTTTGAAAACACAGTTCCTGTGCTAAGAAAATATGCTCCCTCTCATCCTGGGCTCAGATGTTACTAGCAAAGAAACACACACACACAAACAAACAAGCAACAAAACAAAAACACAGTCAATTTTTGTTCACATCTACTCTTAATTTTGTCTCATTAATATCTCCTTCTTACTGTCTCTAAGTCTACGATCCAAGCACTCCCTTTTCACTCAGCTAGAAGTGGCTCACAGCAACCATTAACAAGCTTGTCTGTCAACTTATTTTTGTCAGGTTTACTGCATTAAGAAATACTGAGTGTACTATTTTGTTTCCAGATCTTAAGAAGGATACAAGAAAGTAATGAAAATACTGAAAGCTATGCAGGTATTTCCACACTCATTGTATCAGTGAAAGCCAGCAGCATATAATCCAGATGAGCAGAAGACCTGTGGCCTTCGCAATAAAAGTTTTAGTCAAGTGAATAGGTTTATTCAATCTGCAAAAGCATCCTTCTTGCTTCTTAAATTCAGGAATTCTTACTATGATTGCTTCTAGAGGAAATGGAGTTACTAATAATTGTTCAAAGTTCACATTAACACATTAAAAAGGTAAGTGATTAGGGAAGTCAGAAGGAACAAATACATTTTAATATCAAAGTAAACTTGGATGAGGAGAACTGAAGCTTCAGTTTGCTACTGCTTACTTCAGATAGATGGATTTAAAAAGAATATAATAATGAATGACATGACGAAATAGATCTGAAATGTTTTCATTCCTGGTTTTGGAAAATAAAATCAGCAAAATATTCAAGAGGTGGATGTTTTTGAGGGTGTTATAGGGTGGCTGGACTACAGAATCCTAAAAATGACATTAATTACCACACAGTCGTACTGCTTTTAAGATTGTACTTAGACTGAAATTGAGTTTCAAAAGTAGCAGCCTTTTTTAAAAGTCCTTGACAGTGGATCTCTGATATATGTATCTTGGGCTGCATCAGAAGGACAGCCAGCAAGACGAGGGAGGTGCTTGTCCCCATCTACTCTGTCCTAAGGCCTCACCTGGAGTATTGCACCCACGTCTGAAACCTCCAACAGAAGAAAGATGCAAAGATGTTGGAGCAGGACCATAGCAGTGCCACAAAGATGATCAAAGGGCTGGAGCACCTCTCATATGAATTAAGATTGAGGGAGCTGATCTTATTCAGTCTGGACAAGGCTCCAGAAAGACCTCATTTTGTCTTTCTAGTACTTGAAGAGAGCTTTGCAGTAGAAGGGAGCCTGACTTTTTACACAGACTGATAGTGATAGGACAATAGGAAATGTTTTAAAACTAAAAGAGGAGAGATTTTGATTAGATATTAGGCAAGAATTATTTATTCAGAGGGTGATTAAGAGGTTGCCAGAGAAGCACTGGCTCCTTGGATGTGTCCAAAGCCAAGCTGGATGGGGACCTTGACAGCTTGATCTCGTTGGTGGCAACCCTAAACATTTCAGTGGCTTGGAACTGCAGTGGTCCCTTCCAACCCAAGCCATCCTATTATTCTATTAATGCGTGATAAATCATTTGTTCAGATTCTTTAAGAATGACACTGAAGGTTGGGCTGATCTGAGAATTAAAGTAAAAGAAATAGTAATTTTAATTTGTTCAGTGATGAGCATCCCTTTTAGCTCCTTTTACTATCTTAAACATTCATTTAAATATCATGGAAAACAGCTTTACCAGGCTACTCAGATATAAATGGCTGTTGTACGTAGGTCTGTCATTCAAGGATGTAAGGCAATGCCACTGAAGACTGCTGTGATGAAAGCTGATTGTATCCTTCATTCAGTACTCAGGGAATTCTAAAACAGTGTGCTTATCTCTTGAACACATATTAGAAGCAAAAGAGTAGTTAGCAACTTTTGTCAGTTACATTTTCTTGAAAACTTGAAAACTCCACATTTTCTTCTTTCACTCCTACCTCCTCTGCTGCATGTCTCCCCTTCCTAAAATTCATAATGAGAAGAAAGAAACAAACAAAAGAACAAAACAAACAGTGATTGCAAGCGATAGGAGAAGTGTATCTCTCATAGTGTCTTGGCATGCCATCTGCTATCTGCTACAGCTGTGAATCTGCATGGCCAGATTTATTTCTATGGAGCAGGAGCCTTGTGAAGGAGAACTTGCAAGACTTCTCATGGGCCTCTTGCAGTCGTGTACTTACCTCCCATCTGAGCAACTCTCCATCTTGGATCCTTTAACCCACTGGGGAAGGAATTAGCTTCACTGCTCTATACTACAAATTTATTCACTGTTTCTTTGAGCAGCCTGTGGGTGATTTAACATATGTTTAACTTTCTGCTCTGGCAGTTCACTTGCAGAAAAATACTCCACACTGATATCAGCAGGAGTGGCAACTTCTTTCTGGATGATTATCAGTTCCATTCACAAAACCCCTTGTTAACAATTTTTTTGCCAGTACAGTATTTTAGGGTTCAGGTAGAATCGCAGAATTATAGAATTGCTCAGGTTTGAAAAGACCTTCAAGATCATCAAGTCCAACCGCAACCTAACCATACTGCCCTAATTCTAACAGCTCTTTACTAAAACATGTCCCTGAGCAATCCTGATGGTTTTTAAATACATTCAGGGATGGTGACTCAACCACCTCCCTCGGGAGCCTATTCCAGTGCTTAACCACCCTTTCTGTAAAGAAAGCCATAAAAGAAGTTTTTCCTGATATCTAACTTAAACCTCCTCTGGTCCAACTTGAGTCCATTTCCCTTCATCCTGTCACCTGTCACCAGTGAGAAGGGTGCTTTCATCACCTTTCAGGTATTTGAAGAGAACAATAAGGTCTCCCTCAGCCTCCTCTTCCCCAGACTCAGCAGCCCCAGTTCCTTCAGTCACTCCTCATAGGTCATAGTCTCCAAGCCCTTCACAAGCCTTGTTGTCCTTCTTTGGACCTCCTTTAGCACTTCAGTGTCCTTTCTGAATTGAGGTGACCAAAACTGAACATAGTACTAGAGTTGAGGCCTCACCAGTGCCAAGTACCAGGGCAGGATTACCTCTCTAGTCCTGCTCACCACATCATTTCTGACACAAGCCAGACATGTTGACAGAATTAAAAAAAAAATTGACTTCAATGTGTGTGCAATTTCCAATGGCCAAACTTAATAACCAATATGCCCACTTATAACTGAGATGAATTTGAATGACTTATTTATGCATGAGTAGAATGATCTACTTCAAAACATCAAGTTCAATAAAAGCATTTTACTATTGTAAGCTTGATTCTGTGAACACCCACAATTCAACTTACAATTCACTAAAGTTGGTTTTGCAGACAGAGCTGCAAGGGCCTAAGTTATTCAAAAGGAAGAACAAAACAAAATGAACAAATAAACAAAAAATACAAGAATCTAGAATCAGATTTTGTCTCACATCTAAAATTTTTTTCTGTATAGTTTTGAGAATGTAAAACTTCCCATGCTCTCTGATGAACATTTACCATGGTCTGGCTAGCATAGTCCACTTCTCTCTTCATTTTTTGTCTTGTTGGAATTCTCAGAGAATTCCCTATTAGTTTCTTAGTTTCTAAATAAATGCATATGTTCCTTCATGTTAATTAGAATCTTAGTTAGAAAATATATCAATGAAAATAATTGTAGAACCTTAACATGAGCAATGTCTTTTTTTTCCTTTCTGCTCTGTAAATTGCTTGGCTTAACAAAAAATAAAGCAGATCTTTAAATAGAACAAAAAGCAGAATGTCTGCCCTATTAATTTTTCTTTTTAATATTCTGTATTTGTGTCAAAATACGGATTCATGATTAATTGTGTCAAAGCATGGAGGCTTGGGGGTGCAGGGCTCAGGGACGTGAAAAAGACGGAAATCCTGGCCACCAGTGAAGACCGAGGCAAAGAACTCATTCAGTACCTCAGCTTTCTCTTCGTCCGCTGAAGCCAGTTCTCCTTTTAAATTTACTAAAGAAGGTACACCCATTTTGGCCTGTCTCTTCTGGCCAATGTACCTGTAGTGTGTCTTCTTATTGTTGTTCACATCCCACTCAGATGTGAACGATCCAAATTGTTTCTTACAAGTTCTCACATCACTTATATACCTTCACAAGTTTTCTTTTTCTAGCTTTCCCATCCACCCCTACAGCTTTCCCATCCACCTTTACATGTAAACAAAGTATTCTACAAACACTCTTCAAACGTTCATGTGGACGCTTTTCCAAACAGAGCTGTGAGCCATTCTTTCTTCTTCTAGAGATGTCCTTAGTTCTCATGCTGTTTCTTTTGCTACACAGCTATTGCTCTGAACAGCTTTTTGTGTATTCCCACAGATGTGGTTTTTTGTTTGCTTGTTTGTTTTTCTGGTTAATTATTTGCACAACAAATTTATACTGGAAATTAAGATGGATTAGACCTGTTCAGTGAATTATCATTCATACAATTTTTTCCCTAACTTTTCACTAGTGTCTTGTATCCTTGTATACATCTTTCAGTAAGATCATCATCTATTAGTCTTCAATGATTTTGGTGGCCTTATTTCACTGTTTTAGCTATGAAATTCTTTGCTTGTTCAGAGGAAGCTGACTTCATATCCCTGCTTCCACTGTTTTGGAGAGATGCTCAGAGATCCACTAGTGACTTTGGAGAACAAATCAGTAATACTATTTCTGAAATCTAGAGTGCGCTGCCAGCACGAAGGGCAGACACTGTTGCAGAAGTAAGGTCTAGCAAGCTGTTTGTTTAAGGGCTATACAGAAATGTGTGTGAAAAAAGTAGTAAAAATATCAAAGAAATTCAAACCCTAAATTAAGTTTTTCAAGATAATTTCAATGTACAGTTTATTCATGTTTAGAAAGTTCTAGCTCTTTGGGAACATAAACACACTTCTGAGAAAGCAACCTAGAAACTGATGCCAGCTATTGCTTTCTGAACTGCAAGCAAATTCTTGCAGTCAGTAATTTAAGTCTTTTAATTACTTAGATTCTCTTTTTTTTCCGTGGATCATGCAATGGAATTTTCCACAGAAATTCCAGTTTCCAAGGAATATCCATGCAGTGATCCCAAATCTGTCTGCTCTCCATGAAAAATATTTAGTGAATGTTTAACAAAATCAGTTCAATTTAATAAATTTAATAAATTAATAAATACATCAGTTTTATGCTTACCAGAAGTGCCAGATTTACTACATGTGTACTGTTTCTATCCTATATGTAGATTTTTACTTGAAAGTATCTTAGGATCATGAAATATTCTACTGCAAAAATCATGAGCAGTCTTTTAAGAACATGTCTCCAAGCACCGTCAAATGACCAAGTATTACACTCCTCACAGATATTTTTTATGGTACTAGACTTGACTGTCATGAAAACCTGAAGACTGGAAGAATGGAAATTTTGTGATCCTTGATCTTGAGAACTAAAGAAATTCACATTTGCATTTTACTCTGGCACTGAAAAGTTTAACCTGGTGATTAAAAAAAACCAAAAACGGAATATATGAGAAAGAAGTTTAGATATGCGAAGGAAGCGAGAACAGGAAGTTAATACGAGGTAAGCAGAAAGAGGATTGGACAAGAGAACCAGTACTTCTGCCTTAGATTCAAAATCAAGCCCAAGTATTTATAAAAATACACATCACTTTTCAGACATTGGATTTAAATATTCTCTTCAATAGTTTTTTGAAAGCTAAAAGACAGTTGAAAAAATTATTTCAGCTCCTGAGGCATTATCTTCTTTTCATTATCACTAGTATAAAAAACATTTCTAGTAATAAAACTAAAGACGTTGGTTTGACTAAAATCACTAGTATAAAAAACATTTCTAGTAATAAAACTAAAGACGTTGGTTTGACTAAAATCAGCGACTGCTGTATAATGTTGAATCATAGCTCACTGTTATTTGATCATCTAAATACAAGAGAAGCAATAAAAAGTAAAGCTTTTCTTTGACGCTATGGCTGTACTCATGTATATACATAAAAAGAGGGTTTTTTAGGAAAAAAAATATATGCGCAACATATTCTTCTCATAGCTTATCTCTAAAATAGAAAAATATTTTCAGTGTGCATAAGTGTTGGCTTTTTTAAAAATATGTATTTTTAAAAAATATTTATTCTTGTGTTTTCAGAGAGAAATGCTTGAGATGATGCAAAGGAACTAATATCTGAATATTCAAAAATATGCACAGTAGGAAGAGTGGGAGGGCAATCATTTCTGCTTAGTTGTTAACAAAACCTATTTAATTTATTAGGGCTGGAGCACCTCCTCTTTCCAGTATTTAAAAGGGGATTATAAAGAAGAGGGGAATCAACTTTTTGCAAGAGTATCATAGAATCATCGCAGAAACATAGAATGGCCTAGGTTGAGAAGAATGTCAAAGATCATCTAGTTTCAAGTCCCCTGCTACAGGCAGGGTCACCAACCACTAGACCAGGCTGCCCAGAGCCACATCCAACCTGGTCTTGAGTGCCTTCAGAGATGGGGTATCTACAACCTACTTGGGCAACCTGTTCCAGCGTGTCACCACCCTCTGTGTGAAAAACCTCTTCCTAAAATCTAAGCTAAACCTCCCTGTCTCAGTTTAAAACCATTCCCCTTTGTCCTATCACTATCCACCCTTGTAAACAGCCACTCTCCATCCTGTTTATTTGCTCCCTTCAGGTATTGGAAGACCATAATGAGATCTCCCCGGAGCCTTCTATTCTAAGAAGAACAAGCCCAGTTCCCTCAACCTTTCCTCATAGGAGAGGTGCTCCAGCCCTCTGTTCATCTTAGTGGCCCTCCTCTGGACCCACTCTAAGAGCTCCACGTCCTTCCTGTACTGGGGGCCCCAGGCCTGGTTGCCATACTCCAGATGGGGCCTCACAAGAGCCGAGGGGGATAATCACCTCCCTCACAGTGATGACCACTCCTCTTTTAATGCATTCAAGGATATAGTTGACTTTCTGGGCTGTAAGCACACACTGCTGATCATGTCCAGTTTCTCGTCTACCAGGACCCCCAGGTCCACAAGGCAACTCTCAAGGGGTGCATCACCCAGTCTGTATAAACACATAAGACTGACGCGGCTCAAGTGAAACACCTTGCAATTGGCATTGTTGAACCTCATTAGGTTCACATGTGCAACTTATGCTGCCTCTCTAGGTTGCTTTGGATGGCATCCATTCCCTTCAATGAAACAAATGAACAGATCTGGTATGTATAGTCTGCACCAAATATACCCTAAACATAAAACAATTCCTAAATGTAATGCTAACCCTAACCCAAACCCTAAACCTAACCCCAACCATATACAAACACTACACTAACCTTACCCTAACCCTAATTCTAACCCTATGCCAAAATCTAACCCTAACACTAACCCTTACTCTAAACCTATTCCTAAACAAAACCTAAACCTAAACACAAACTATACCCTAACCCTAACACTAGCTGAACCCTAACCATAACACTAACCCTAAAACTAATGCTATACTTACCCTAAAATTAACACTAACCTTAACCATAAACCTAACCCAAAGCCTAACCCTAACCCAAAACCTTATATTAACCCTAACCATAAACCTAACCATAACCCTAACCCTAACCGTAAACTTAACCCTAGCCCTAACCCTAATCCTATCCCTATCCCTAACCCTAACACTAAACAAAACCTAACCCAAACCTAAAATAAGCCTAAAAATACACCTAAACCTTAACCCTTCTCATAACTCTAACCCTAACCCTAACCTAAAACTAATCCTAAACCAAACCCAAACCCTTACACAAAACCTAAACCTAAAACTAATCCTAAACCAAACCCAAACCCTTACACAAAACCTAAACCTAACCATAATCCTAACGCAAAACCCAAACCCTAATACTAACCCTACACAAAACCTAACACTAACATTAAAACTAATCCTAACACCAGCCCAATACCTAACCCTTATCCTTACCCTAGCCCTAAGTGAACCCTAAAACTAACCCCCAAACTAACCCAAAACCTAGTCCTAGCCTTAACCATAACCTAACCACAGAACCAAACCTAACACTTACCCTAGCCCTAATGCTAAACCTAACCATAACCATCACCCTAACCTGAATCCCAAACCTTCCCAAACTGTAACCCTAAACCTAAACCTACCCTAAGCATAACACTAACATTAACCCTAATCCTATCCAAACAGTAACTGTTACCAGAAACTTACCCTACCCTAACCCTGCCCTAGCCGTAAGAATAACACTACACCTAACCCTAAACCTAACACTAACACAAACCCTAACACTAAAACTAGCTAACACTAACCATAACCCTAACCTTATCCAAACAGTAACTGTAACCATAACCCTACCCTAACCCTAATTCTAACACTGAAACTACACTTAACCCTAACCCTAAACCTGTGCCAAAACCTAACCCTAACACTAACCCTTATACTAAATCTATTTCTAAGGCAAACCTAAACCTAAACACAAAACAAACCCTAACCCTAACCCTAGCTGAACCCTAACCATAACACGAACCCTAACAGTAATGCTGTACTTATACTAACCTTAACACAAGCCCTGACCATAAACCTAAACCAAACCAAATCCTAACGAAAAACCTTATATTAACCCTAACCCTAACATGAACCCTAATAGCAACCTTACCCTAGCCTAACCCTAAACCTAAGAACTCACGCTAAACCAATCCCTAACCCTAACACTACCCTAACCCTAGAACTAGACTTAAGCATAACTATAACCCTAAACCTAACATAACAGTTACCCTAACCCTAATCTGAACCTTACCCTAACCCTAGCCCTGAACCTAAACAGTAACCCAGACCATAACCCTAACCCTAACCCAAAACCCAACCCTAACCCAAAACGTGACCATAATGCTAACACTAAACTAAATCCTAAACCTAATCTAAACCTAACCCAACTATAAACCGCACCTTAACTAGTAGGCCAACCCTAACCCTAAACTTAACCCTAACCCTTAACGCAAACTTAATCCTACCCTAATCCTAACCCTAAACCTGCTCTAACCACAACCCTAACCCTAACCTAAAAGTAGCCCTAAATATTAACCTAATCCTAACCGTAATCCTAAAGTTAACCCAATCCCTAACCCTAACCCTAGACGAAATATACCACTAAACCTAACCCTAACCTTAACTCTAACCCTAACCCCTAAAACTAACCCTAACCCTAACTCTAGCCCTACCCTTACCTTCAATCTAAACCTAACACTAATCCCAAACCTAAACTATAAGCCAACCCTAACCCTAACACTACCCTAACCCTAACCAAAAACCTTGCCCAAACCCTAGCGAAAACCCTTCCCCTAAGCCTAACCCTAAACCCAATCCTAGCCCTAGCCCTAGTGCTAGCTGAATACTAACCATAAAACTAAATCTAACACTAATAATAAACATACCCTAAACTTAACACTAAACCTTACCATAAACCTAGTCTGCAAACTAATCCTTATTTTAAATGTGGGAAATATGTTTATCATCTTAGCTATTTATTTAACGTCAATAATAATAATTGTATCTGTATATTAATCATATCAATTTCAGCTGTTCTGTATTGTTGTCAGTCATGTCTGTAAATAGCTTCTGAAAATGAGTTCCTTGGGACTCTTAAAAAAAAAAAAAAATCAAACAAGAGTAAGTAATCACAACTTTTGTCAAATAAAATTGAGTTTATTGTCCAGTTATTGTCCCTTCTCTCCCCTGCCCTTTCCTACCCTTCCCTTTCCTTCTGAAAGGTTCCCATGAGGTATCATTCTTAGAAGAACAATTCCATCATTAAAAATAATAATAAGAAGAAGAAGAAGAAGAAGAAGAAGTAAAATATTAAGTTAAATGTATTTTCCTTTCTTTCTGTATTCCTTTTTCTCTTTCTTTCCTATGAAAAAAAATCAAAGAGTAAATTCCCAGAACACAATACTCAGCAATCACAAGTTCAACTAAAACAAGAAAAGTCTTCATTTGTTTTTCATTACTTCCTTTCAGATTTAACCACTTCAGGGACTCTATTTTCCGCTATGGTGAGGAACTCTCTTCAACTTTTACATTGAGCTTTCTTTCATCCTGTAAATGAGAGCTGGGTCCCAGGAAGTCACAGGCAAAAGAAAAAGAAAGGAGAGGCTAACATCTAAGTAAGATTTAATGACACTACTTGATCTTCAATTCTATAAAATATTAGTAGGAGAAACAACAAACTAACCCAGAAGCTGCCTTCTCTGAGCACCTGAAAGCACTTGTATTGTGTTACAAAAGATTCAGAACAGAAGCAACTCAGGTGAATATAACCAGATCGTGGAAAATACTTCCTTGGCAACACAGATTTTCTTACAGTGAATCATATGACTCGTCTTCAGGTTTTTCTTTTCAATTAAGTATGTTGAATTTGGACTTTCCTAGTGAACTGGCTCTTTACAGTGTCTGGACAAATTTCATCAGGTGAACTGAAAGAAAAATATTAGCTTGTGTGTCACCACTGTCACGAACAGGCAAGGACTTTGATTTCACCTCAATGTCAACTTTTCTTAGTTCATTTCTGATTAGTGTTCACAACAGTGACAGGTACCTTCAAATCCAGAAAAAAATACAGAACCAAAATGCAACCTTATATATGAAACATTCAGAGGTAGTTATCAGAAAGAATATTTAAGAAAAAGTAACTGTGTAGCTGTTGGATAGTACTAATACCATAATAGAAATAAGAAGATTACAGTATTCTAATGTGGACATAGCTTTCTTTCATAAGCGAAGAAGTCTTTCCCAGACAGGAGTTGAAGACATTAGAGCTTTGGCTGTTATCAGTACATTTCTCCTAGTAATTACACTCTTAGTTTGATGACAATACAAAAAGCCTGATACCTCTGGGATATTTCAGATGAGGTTGCAAAAACACCAACAGTCTGTACAAGAATATTGATCTTAGTTCATACATTGCACTGATGATCAAGGAAAATATAGCAAATGTGATACATTCAGAATGTTAGGTTGCATACACATACATGATAGAGTGTATATGGACCAACTTTTGTCAGTAAAATCCGTCTTCAAATTAATTGAACACATATAGTCTCAATTTTTTTCTGTGATAGTAACTAATCTTTCCACATTCATTATAAATGCAGAGGCAAAGATGGTTTTGCATTAGCTTGATTACCTTCCTCGTATCTCAGAGACAACATGTTGAAAACACAACTCCTACTGCTGGCCATTACAGTTTTGCATGTGAAACAGTTTCAGAAGTTTAAACAAAATAATTAGAAAGCAGTAGATTGTTGCTGAGACAGAACTAAGTGAAGTCAGAGAAAACCTCCCTGATTAATGTAGTCAGTATTTAATCCTGAGCAAAAACAATAAAAGCAAGACTGGCATCAAGCATGATCTTCTCAAACATGTCTTTGACTTTTGAAATGGATTCACCTTAATTTGCCTGTGAGTTTATCAAAAATGTGTGTTATAAAACAAGAACAAAGACAAATACAGTGTAAACAAATTCACACCTGCAATCTAAGAATAAATTTAAGAAAACTGCTCTTTAAAGGGGAAAAAAAAACAAACAAACAAGAAAAAACAATTGCATTTTGTTTCCTAACAGTGAAATTTGTTTTCAGGATTAAACACACACTTAAGTGGAAGAAGAATCAAACCTTTTTATAATGGTTTGAGGAATGTTCATTAACAGCCCTATTACCATCATACAAACCAAGGGGAGTTTCATACTACCTTCACTTCACTACAAAATAGTAACGTAAGTGCAATATTGACAGACAAGGATTTTCTAAGGAGGGTATTTCATTCTGTGCTGGCATCTCTTCCGTCAGTTTCTGGGTGTTGTTTTTCAGAACAAACTCTGCTGTTCATTCTCACAAGAAAAACTGGGCCACAAATCATTCTGGTGGTAAAGAAAAAGGTGTAAACTGGTTTTTAATTGTCCTATTATCTTCTGCTTAATCAGATCTGGAATTTTCTCAAGTTCCAATGTGGGAGTAGATCAGAAAGTTAACAAGACATTCAGTCTTATGTATAAATGGTTTGGGGTCCCCTACATGTCCTTGAGAAACAACAAGTGAAAATTAAGTGTTAAATGTAGTCCCTGTGGCCCCGACTGAGACACTGACTAATCAGTGGTTATTTGACAGTATAGCTGAGTGATCATTTTGAGGTAGTGAAATAATCAGTTCTTGTGACAAGCAACACAAAGACAGGATATTCTTTCAGAACTTATTAATTCCTTTCAATGAAGCTTTCTATCAAAGTTCAAAAAGGAAAGGAATGCAATTTACAAGGCCCTGACAACGAATAAAGAAATTGAGAAGTTTGGTTGTATTTACAGTAGTTACAGAGTAACTGTGACCAATAGAAACTTTTTAGCAACAAAGATGCAATTGCAGACTAAATGCATAATGTTTAACTACATCACAGCAAAGGAAAAATATGTTCTGTCTTCTTACCTCTTGTGCTAAATGCCACATCCTTACATATGCCACAATATATTTTTGTTTATTTTGTCACTTTTCACTAGTGATATTTTCAGAAATACTTTTGCTGCATTCTAAGGGGAATGCCATGGTGACAAGAATCCTTTTTAAACCCAAGATAGTCAGACAGGAATGAAAGGGCCAAACTATTTCTTCAGTAGTCACTTGCTGGTGAAAGAAAGAGTAGCTGTGATGAAAGTATAATTAACTCCCTAAAAAAATATTGTTTAGAGACAATGTTGCTCACATACTTATGTACTAAACCATAGTTACTCTGCTTAGCTATGCTTGAAGCATGGAAAATTAGGGCATTTTTCTGTAGCCCTTCAGTAAAATGAAGCCTCTAATTGTCCTCTGTCTGAAAATAGTAGATCTAGATGCACAAAACACCTTTCCCCATTTGGCATTCTGCATTATAAGCATGAATTGGGGAAAAAAAAAAAAAAAAAAAAAAAAAAGACCCCAAAATTCATAGTTTCACTGCTTGACTGCCAAATCTGCACAGAATGCACTGAAAGGGGGCTCCTCTGTTTTTCAAGTTAGCTCCATATCACAGAGGAGAATATACAATTGCTTTCTAAAAATACTGATTTTATGCTTTCCATTGATGTACAACTCCATGAAAATCTATCATATCATTTAATTATAAGAATCAGGGTAATAGGTGTGAAGATAAATATTTTACAGACTTAATTAGGAATTATACTTTTATCTCTTATCTTTTTATCCAGTGTTATATGTTGAGATTATGATCAGCAATCAATATCAGGCAAAGCCATCTAAAGGATAATTAGAACTATTC
>PPHD01003519.1:9129-31216 GCA_002909625.1 Bambusicola thoracicus | reverse complement strand
GGTACCCTCAGTAAACTTGCTGAAGGTGTGCTTGACCCCACTGGCAATGTCACTGATGAAGATATATTGTACCAGCACTGACCCCTGGGGGATACCAGTTGTCACTGATCTGACTGGTGCACTCTGGCCTTCATTTGTTGAGGAGTGTGTTAAATTGTGAGGGAGTAGCTTTTCTTTCTTTGGTCATTTGTAACAAGGGTGACCCAACCAGACAACTTACTTCCTTTTCCAGAAGTCAGAAGTTAATTTCTCCCTGCTTAGATAAAGCATGTCTGTTCCCTAGAGCTAAGTTGACAGCAACTGTGATTTAAGAAGAGCTCTGCACAATACAGTATATATAACTATATGAAGCAATTCTGCTTTAACCAGTGCTGGCTTTGAGAGGCTGCTTGCAGCACTGCAGTTCTGGGCTTCCGCAGGTGATTTACCATTTTGCATCCCTCTGGCACCACGCTACTCCTACTTTCCGCTACAGAACACATCTTAAAATCTTCAAAAGGCATTTCAAAAACTTAACAGCAAAGTATTTCTATTAACCACACAGGCAGTCTTTGGTACAATTAAAGTTCTTGCTGTACAGGAGTAGCAAGCTTGCAGAAGCTCAAGTGCAATAAGATATTTTCTCAATTTTCAAAATACATTGGGATCACATCTACTCCCCAGTTCAAGCTGGAACTACATGAAAAATCAAATATTTCTGTAGATCAAAGCCTAGTTATGTAACCATAAAAAATAGCTTCCCTCTCAGAAAAATAGCATCATCTCTATGCTACAGACAAAAACTGTAAGCCACCCTGTCTTAAGGTGAAAAAATGGTTTGGCTGCAGAAGCAAAGGTCCTTTCACTATCAAGGACAAAAAAGATAAGACAGAACTGGAAGGATGGTAGCTTTTTGACTGTAACATGGGGGAAGTAGTATTTATCTCACATGCATATGTTGAACACACAACATTGTGATAAGATGGAATAAAACTTGGTCAATCAATATATATATGTATAGCAACACTCATATTTTATTCTCATCACGAGTAGTATTTAATAAGTTAGTCTTCAGGAACACAGTTTTCTGTTCAGTGAAATGGGCAGCCTTAACCTTATTCAAGACAGTAGTTAGGGAATCATAGAATCATAAAGGCTGGAAAAGATTTCCAATTCAGCTGTCCACCTGCTGCCAATACTGGCCACTAAACCATGTCCCTAAGTACCAGTACCAGTACCAAACCTACACATTCCTCAAACAACTCCAGGGACAGAGACTCAACTGCCTCACTGGGCAGCCTGTTCCAGTACCTGAACACTCCTTCAGAAAAGTGGTCCTACCACTCCTTTAGAAAGTGGCATTCCTTTAGAAAAGTTTTTCCTAATATCCTACCTGACCCTTAAGGCCATTCCCTCTAGTCCTATCACTAGTTAAGGAGAAGAGGCCAACTCGCACACATACCTTTCAGGGAGTTGTAGAGAGCAACAATCCTGAAGTAACTCCTCAGGAGAAACTAAATGATCCCAGTTCCCTCAGCTGCTCCCTCTAAGACTTGTGTTTCAGACCCTTTACCAGGGCCCAAAACCAAACACATCATGAGTGCTGAGTACAGCAAGATGATCACCTCACTGCTCCTGCTAGCTACACTATTTCTGATAAACGTCAAGATGCTAACAGCCTTCTCAGCCCTCTGGGTACAATACTTGCTCACATTCAACCGAGCATTGACCAAAACCCCAGATCCCTCTCCTTCAGCCTTCCAGCCACTCTACCCCTAGCCTCTAGGCATTGTCTGGGGTTGCTGTGACTTAAATGCAGAATCCAGCACTCTGTCTTGTTGAACTTCATCCTCTTGTCCTCAGCTCATCAATCCACACCCCTCTGTAGGGCTTTCCTACCCAAAAGCAGAGGATCACTTAACCCCAACTTCTTGTTCTTACAGAGGGTGTACTAAATGCCCTCATCAAGATCACCAATAAAGGACCTAATACCTGAGGAACACCACTCATGACCAGGTCCCGGATGCAATTAACTCCATTCACCAAAACTCTTTGTGCCCAGCCTTCCAGCCTTCTTTATCCTGCAGCCCATAAAGCTGGCAGACCAGGGCATGGGAAGGTATTCCAGGAGGAGACTGTGGGAAGAGTGATATGATGTGTAAAAAAGTCAAATTTCAGATGACCAAGGATGTCTACATATATTTCACCTATTTTTCGTTCTGCTATCTCTTGTGAAAGGAGCACAATTTTCTTCTTTTTCAAAACACATTTCCTCTTAAAAAAGAAGTAACATCTGTGTTTGATTACAGATAAAAGTTAATCCCTTCAGAGAACAGTATACTTTAAATCACTGGAAAACAAGGGAAAGAAGGAAAAGCAAAACAAATTTCTGTAGCTTTCATAACCATTATTATACCTTTTATTTACATTTAGAAATCATGAAACTTAATAAAACCAAATGCAACTTGTACAGAAATCTTTTAACTTTTTTTTTTTATTTATCACACATTAAAAAATGAAACACACTATACAAATGGTTTTTCCATAGCAGATTACACATGGGTCCATTCAGACTTGCTCTCAAAGTGCTGCCAACATTTGTAAGTGCTGCCAGTGGTGGCAGCTGTTTATCATATAGCCAATGTATTGATTTAAATGCAGTAGCATGCAACCCTTAAATGAGAAGGGTCTGATTCCTCTCTGTTCTTAAATTAGGTTAAATGGCATTGGTGTCCATATTTACATACTTGAAATGTATCAATCCTGAGCAGTTCTGATGTGAATCTGAGACTGGCTGATGGGGAGTCCTGGTCTCAGTTATTAAAAAGGGAGGTCCAAATGGCAGCAGGGTAGCTGCTATGAAGTTCCGTTGCTTTCACTCTTTCCATCACATACCTATTTGCCGAGTGTCACACAGTCAGAAAATTGCTAATAAAAACATTAAGCCAAGTAACTGTAGGTGTCCTTCTCACCATCGACACGTTCCAAGTACTCCTTCTCAATCAAGATATCAATACATTTCTGTGGGGAGAAACAAAGGTAAGTGGAGAAACACTGGCAGAAGGCTTCTGGTTGCTACAAGCTTTGAACATTCTGCCCATTGGAACATATGCCAAGTAGAAGATGGGAGCAGGCTACGAACACAGATGAAGGCAATTCACTCTCCTGTTTCTGACCACAGCCAAAAAGTGGACTCTCCACTAAACTGAATTATGCTTACTTGATGCCATTCCACGGTAGTGACTTGGAGATCAATTGACTATTGTACTCACTGCTGAACAACTTGGTAGTAAGACTGCATCTGACTTTTTATTTGCTGAGTATTTACTAAAGATTGCTACTGTAGTAACTAGTTGCCTAGAACAACTTGTCTGAATGCAACTCTTTCGCAACTCTTTCAACATTGGTGCCTGGTTTTGTAATGGCTCTCCACTCCAATTGTTCCGTCTGTCCCTCTGGGATGGAAAAAAAACCATTCATGACAACGCTAAACCAACCAATCATGAAACCATAATTAAATATAGTCCCCACCCACCCCCCACCATTTTTATCCTTGAGGAGATTAGGGAACTAATATATTAACCAGGCCTGCGAGAGGTGGAATTTTTACAACTGTGAGAGCAAGTAGGTAAGCATGGAGTAGGGGCCACTGCATGCTGGCACTGATGCAGAAGTACAACAATTTGAGAAATCATAAAAGAAATCTGCATTTTTCTGCTTAAAATATTTACTGCTTAGTTACAACTTTGAAAATCTGCTTCTACCCATTCCATCTTTTTAGAATCATAGAACATCCCATGTTGGAAGAGACCCATAAGGATCATCATGTCCAACTCCTGGCTCCACACAGGACAACCCAAAAAAATGAGACCATACGTCTGAGAGCACTGTCCAGACACTTCCTGAACTCTGGAAAACTCAGTGCTGTGACCATTTCCCTGGTGAAGCTGTTCCAGTGCCCAACCACCCTTTTGGTGAAGAAACTTCACCTGATAGCCAACATGAATTTCCCATCACAGCTTCATGCTGTTCCTTCAGGTTCTATTGCTGGTCACTAGAGAAGTGATCAGCATCTCTCCTGCTACTTCCCTTTGTGAGGAAGCTTTGTGAGGTCTCTCCTCAGTCTCCTTACGTAGGCTTAACAAACCTTCAGCCCCTCCCCAAACAGCTTCCCATCTAGACCCATCACCCCCTTTGTAGCCCTCATTTGGGCACTTTTTAATAGTTTTATGTCCTTTTTAGACTGTGACACCCAAAGCTGCACCCAGTACTCAAAGTGAGGCTGCACTAATGCAGTACAGAGCAGAACAAACCACTTCCCTTGTCTGGCTAGCAATGTTGCACTTGATGCACCCCAGTATATGGTTGGCCTTCCTGGCTGCCTAGGAACACTGTTCAACTTGCTGTCAACCAAGACCCTCAAATCCCTCTCAGCAGGGCTGCCCTCCAGCATCTCATCCCTGCATCCGTATGAAGAGCCAGGGCTGCCCATTTCTAGGTGCAGAATCCAGTACTTGCTCTTACTAAGCTTCATTCAATAGGTGGTTACCCAGCTATCTAATTTTCTCTGCAAGGCCTCTCCACCCTCAACAGAGGAAACAGCTTCTTCCAATTTAGTACCATCAGCAAACTTGCTCAAAACACCTTCCTGTCCTACATCCAAGTCCTTTATGAAAACATAAAAGAGAACTGGCCCTGAAATGGAGCCCTGGGAAACTCCATGTCTGATTGCTCATCACTGATGTAATCCCCTTTGGGCCCAACCTGTCAACCAACTGCTCACACATCACATTGTTTTTGTCCAGCTGTACGCTGGACATTTTGTACAGAAGGATACTGTTGAGAAGCAGTATCAAAAACTTTACTGAAATCCAAAAAGATAACATCAACCGGCTTCTCTTTGTCAACCAGATGGGTGACCTTGTCATAAAAGGAAATTAAGTTAGTTAAACAGGACCTTTCCCTCATAAACTTACGTTGGCTGTCACCAGTGACGACATTGTTCTTCCATGTGTTTTTCATTAATTCCTAGCATAATGTCCTCCGTAATTTTACCAGTCACTGAAGTGAGACCGACAGGCCTACAATTACCAGAATCTTCTTTCTTGCTACTACAGAAAACTGGAACATTTGCCAGCTTCTAGTCAACCGAGACCTCACCAGATTCCTAAGACAGTTGGAAAATAATTCAAACAGGTCTCATGATGGTATCTGCCAGCACTCTGAGTACCCTGGGATGAATCCCATCAGGTCCAACAGATGTATATGCATCCACGTGGAGCAGAAAACCTCGCTTCCAGCAAAATCTGACCATTCCCACAGTCACAGACCTCCAGCTCAACTGGGGCACCTGGAGTGCCTGAGCTCATCATTAGCATTGAAGACAGAGGTCAAGACTGCATTAAACTATGCACGGCTTGTAAGGTGACTGATCTCAACAAAATAATGTTCTCTCTGGTTCTCCGCTTTTGCTGGTAACATATTTAGTTTACTGGCCAGCATCAACCTGTAACCAAGCTTCGTCCACATGAATTTTCTCTCTACAAAGGCAATGCAGTGTCCCTGCAATATTTCCATGTTACTTGACCTTGCTTTTAGTGATCATACATTTTCTTTTCCTGCCTAAGGTTCTCTAGAAGAACAACCCTGTTCAGCCAAGCTGTAATTGACCAGCACTAGTGAACCCCAATGCCTTCAAAAGCAATTTCCCAGGGGACTTTACTAACTATTTACCTCAGCTGCCTGAAATCTGCTCTCGCCATATCCAGGGTTGAAGTTTTGGTGACAGTTTTCCTCCAATCATCAAGGATTTAAAATTCAACCACTTCATGATTACTATGATGAAGATGGCCAAGCACCACTTGACCCATGAGATCATCTCTGTTCACAAGCAAAAGACCTAGGAGGGCACCTTTATTCACCAGCTCCTGTACCAGGTAATTGTTATGGAAGTGTATCAGGAACCTCCTGGACCGGTTTGTATCAACTGTGTGGTGTTCTGAAACTGAAGTCCCTTAATAAGGGACGAGGACAGTTGATCTAGAGGTTTCTCCAGTTCCATAAAGAATAATTCATTGGTGTCGTCATACAGGCTGGGTGGTCTACAGCAAAATCCCACAGTGACATCTCCTTTATTCCCTTGACCTTTAATCCTGACCCAGACGCTCTCAACAACATCATTCCCAAATGACAGCTCTGTACAGTCCATCCCATTCCTTACAAAAAGCACCACCTCATCACCTCACTCACCCTGCCTATCTATTCTGAAGAGCCTCTAACTGTCCAGAGAGTATCAGTCACGAGACTCTTCCCACCAGATTTCACTTATGCTAATGATGTTGTAGCTCTGGGGCAGAGCCAAGACTTCCAGCCCTTACTGCTTGTTCCTCATGCTGCATGCCATTAGCGTAGATGTATTTCCGATGTGTTTCATTGTACCCAGCACCTCATGAAGCAGTACGAAGGATCTCACTAGCATGCAGTACCTCTGAGTGGCAGTGGCATGACATACCATCAGTAGGCTTGGTTTTAACCCTTTACCCCTTCAAATCTATCAGCCCTGCTAACACCTACACAAAAATCCCTTTCTCCCCTCTGAGAAAGGTACATCCCATCAGGCACTAGCAAGCCCAGTGTCATGTAGACCTTTTCATGATCAAGAAACGGAAAATTTTTTTGGTAGCGCCAGCTTAAGAGCCACATATTGACATTCTGAGTCTGCCTGTTCCTTTCAATATTTATCCCTGCTACTGGAAGGACAGAGAAAAAGAACTGCCTGCACAACCAGACCTTTAACCAATTGTCCAAAAGTCCTCAAGTTCCTTTTGATTGCCATTGGATGTGTCTTAGCTACTTCATCACTGCTAGTGTGAAAAACAAATACTGGGTAATCAGCCAGCTGTACTACCTGAGTGACTCTTCAAGTGATGATTCTTACCCAGGCCCAAGAAAAGCAGCAGACTTCTCTATGGTTTGGGCCCAGGCAGCACATTAGGCCTTCTTCTCATGCAAAAAAGAATAATTTTTTTTTTTTTTTAAATGGAGTTGTCATGATATGAGGAGTAGGTTGATTTGCCCTAGGTGACCACTCCAACTCAGATGCACAGTCATTTGCTTGTCCCCAATGTGTAAGGGCATCTGGGAAAGCGAGGTAGACAGGGAAGGGGATTCATCTGTTGCCCTAAGCAGAAACTTGCTTCCATTTCCCCATCTCTTAGATATCCTTTTTTTTTTTTTCTGGTGTGGGGAGGGTAGAGGAACCCTAATTTCCTGTGTTGAGTGGCTGATGAGTCTGATACAGGAGTGACAAAGTATGATTCTGTTGCATCTCCTTTTCTGACTTCCAGATGCTCCTCAGCCTGCCTACATCCTCCTAAAGTTCTACCAACAGGCTAAGCATCTCTTTAATCTGGGTGCTTTTTCCACAGGTGTACTCACTGCTACTAACAGCCAGTGGCTGAAGACTCTGCCACACCCCGTGCCTGAGACCTGGATGACGACGCATTCCCTTAGGAGCTCCGTCTGGGTGGACGCATTGCTTTCTCTGGCTTGAGAGGCCACAGAAGACACAGAGGATATGGCTTTCTTCTGGATGGATGCCATGGTGGAGCGCTTCACAAGCAGGTTACAGCCACTGCTGGAAACTACAGTGACAGTACCCTCCCACACGAACTGCCAAGCCAACTGCCATGCCATGCCTTTGAAGATTTTTTTTTTAGTTTCATTTTTTAATTCAGAAAGATCTATTTAATCCTCCTCACCACCAGGAACACAGGGTTAGAGCAATAATTCTCACATACCTTAATTACTGGAACTCGTGGCTTGAACCTTGAGGACAGCTGTGTTAACACTTCTCCAAGTAGTTGCTGGTGTTTTAAAACCTTCCTCATTTTCATGATTCTTACAATAGCAGCCTGCACAGCAAAGTCAGAAAGATGCTTAGGAGCTTGTCCTGCATAAAGCTATTTTACTTCTCCAGTGGATCACATCTACTACCACAGTAGCTTCAGCAGGAGGTGGAAATAAACTTATCTACTGTAGGAAAGGCAACGGCAGATAACCAGCTTTAACCTAGCCATAAAAGGGTGATAGTCACAATGCAGTTAAAGAAAGAAAGATTTGCTTACCCATCCCAAGGATCAGGGCTCACCAAATACTCCAAAAGGAGGGATCTCCTGGTAAACATTATTCCCTTGTGGCAGCCAGCCCTTAAATGAGGCTTAGGGTGGGGTGGAACCTGAACTGCTTTCACCTGTGCTCCCAGGGCTGGCTGTGTCCCTTCACTAGGGGCTCAATCATTAGTTCAGGCCTTGACTTAGCAATTCCCATACACCTACAGAGCGTCAACTATTCACATTGATTTTTAGAACTCAGATTTTACACAGAATACAGTCATCAAGTGTTTCTCACATAAGAATTTTAAGAACCATGTTACTTAAGATCACTAAAAACAATGGTACCACCACTGCCAAAAAAAAAAATAAAAAAAATTGTATAACATGAAATCCTATGTATTTAACGTTACTGTGACATTCTTTTAGTAGTACATTTATAATCTCACGCAGGTGGTTGATATCTCAACTAAGTCTGTCAAGTGTTTAAGGGGCAACTGGACAACATCCACATTGAGATGCTTTAACTTTTGGTTAGCCCTGAAGAGGAAAGGCAACTGAAACTTGGTCTCTGAACACCCCTTCCAACTGAACTACCCTATTCTATCTGCTTTCTCTGCCCTCTCTACTTCTTAAGTACTTCTAAATGAAGTGACAAAAAATACCTTCAAGTTCAACCAATCCAGGTATTTCCAATTTTCAGTCAGAATAGAAGTCTCGTGAGCAAATGCACCCATGGAACCCAAATACTCACCAAGATGTTAAAACAATGTGGAGAACAGTATCACAGTATGTCTTTCTACGCTATTACAGACTGGAAGGAACTTTAAAACTGTAATATATTTTTAGCTTCAGCCTATTGCATTGTAATGCTACACTGCTTTTAGTTCTCCGCAGTATGCTTCATTAGAGGATTATAAATTGAAATTCTATGTGCATCGTGCAGCAGAATCCTGAAATATGTGTCACCTGAATCAGTAGTTTCCTATCTTCCTCTATATTTTTGTGTGTCGTTTCTTGCTCCTGCTTCTGTTCAGTTTTCATTGGCACATTGATATTCACCCTTAACTTTTTGCTGCAAAGAAAAACAGAAGTTAATCAAATAAATTAGCCTATTTTCGAAGTAAAAAAATAATACAAAACCCTCACCAAAACAACTTACACACCATACTATCAGAGTTTTACAAGGAAAGCAGAGTTTGGTACTCCCAAAAGTTTTAGACAATATTATTCAAGTAAAATAAAACAAAATGAAACAAAAAAACAGAAACCACAAATATCTGTTTGGTTGTTGTTTGTGTATTCCATGACTCACTGAATACAGTGCACTCATCTGTTAGGTCAAATCAGAACTGTAAAGCCATACTGATTTGAATGATTTCTATGTTTAGTAAGAAGTTGCTAATCAGTGAATATGAAGAAAAAAAGTCTGTAAAAATAAAATCACCATTTTAATTTACATTTGGATTGTGACAGTAGAGAAAATCATTAGTTGTGACATGAAGAAAATTATTTATTCTATAAAACTGAATTATGCCTTTCACACACTCTACAGTGCCTAGAGCTGTGCCATTACCACATACCATCCCACATTAGAAACGGGGAACAAGCCACAGCACCAAGGCACTCAAGAGTGTGGCCAGTCAGACATACTTGGAAGCAACGCAATGGGGAGAAGACCCACTACTTATTTAGCATTATATTATGAGTCATAACTGGAGCCTCCAATACACACAGTGCAGCAACACTTGAGCATTTCCATGATTACACTGTTGTAACTGACCAGTGTGTATTGCTCAAACCTTCAGTTACTGGTCAAAAGGATAAAAGCAGATGAAGGATGTACAAGGACAGATTTAAAATGTTTATTTCACTCGAGATTTCATCTTCCTGAAGAACTGAATTCCTCACTGAATGCACATCTGTGCTCTGGTTAGTATGGTAAAAAGTCACCAGAGTGGTGAGAGCAACTAAAAATACACGAACATTAAAACCAACACTGGCTCAAGTAGGTAAGAAAAACTACTGAGAATCATATTTAAGTTATCACAGCCCTTTACACTCTGAAGTTTTAAATGAGCCTGCTGATGTTCTCAAATTATCTCTACTGGATGAATATTTAAGTGTTTGGCCTTTGATGATCACAGAATATGAAGTATTTTGCTGACTGCATTCAAGTCACGCACTTTATAAATTATGCAAAAAAATATGTAAAATTCAAGGAACAAAATGGAGATGTGAAAACATTAAGGTCATGACAGCCCTTATGACAAAATCAAAGTCAGATAGCCAAAATCTTCTCTATTTCCTTATTAGCCATCTGTCTCCTTGGAAGCTGATATGGGGATCCATATCTGAATTGGCACTTGAACTCAGGAGATTTCATTTCAGGAATATCAAATTCTACTAAAATTTCAAAAGCAAACAAGATGCTACCCACACTATCCAACAGTATGTAGCTGAAGTTTTTCCCTTACTTTTTATAACCAAGATACAGCTTTATTAAGGTATCTGGTTTTAGCTCCACCTCATCAACATTTGCATTTTCATCTTCCAAAACCTGGAACAAAATAAATAAACATACATTAATCAGTACATTTTGCCAACCATTAAACAAATCATAAAAAAAAAGAGGTACTTACAAGTAATTTTGATTTCAACAGTATCTGTAGAACTTGTGCCAAGATATCCTACAAAATTACAGAAAACATCAGCACAGCCAGCCAGTCATCTCCTTCCCTTTCCATAAATTAAAATCCATTAATAAGAATACACTGATTTACACTAAGAACTACTGAGTGCAGAACACCATAAAATGAGCCTGGAAAGCAATAAAAAACGTAGTTCACAGAAATAAAATGTACTGAGCCTTTTTGGGTGTTAGGACATAGCACCCTGCAATTGGCAAGTACCATTAAATTCTTTATAAACACTAATTTTGAACAACAGATCCTCCCAGTTATTGTACTATAAATCTGCTTGCAAATCACTCTCAAGTTTAATAAATAATTTTTCTCCAAGCCATGTAAATGTAAGTATCATGCCAAACTTAAGCCTCAAGAAGTAAGCATATTCTGTTTTCTGATTAATATATTTTTCTTGTCTTCTGTACAATAGGAGGTTGGTTCTGGTTACTGTCACTAGTCAGTCACCCAGATGGCTACACCAGTCAATGTTCTGTGCAAGCCTGCGAAGTTGTCATTTTAGCACAGTCCAAGTCTTCCAGGTTTCATGTTGCTAGGTTTCATCTGTATGGAGTTTTATTCTGCTCCAACTACAATCTGCACCAAACACTTATTATATATATAGATATGTATGTCTGCATCTATCTACAGAAATCTGCAAAAAGGTACCTGTAATAAATGGCAACCCTGTGAAACACTTCTGTATTCATTATAAACTAACAGCAGTGACTTACTAGATTTGCATTTCTAAAATTAAAAATTAAAAATCCAGCTGAGTACGGATTGCCAAGCTTTCCAGAAGTCCTGGCAGACTTGATTCAGAACTACTAAGAAAAGACACAAATGCCAAAAAAACCTTGGGTCACAAAGGCTACCTGGGAAGAAGACGTGAACCTTTTCTACAGGTTTCTTTTTCTACAGTGAACTTATGACATACAGATTTTGATATGATCATGTACATAACCCTTGAAATGCAGAAAACAGAAATGCAAAACACAATCATTTAGAAAAAATGCTGTTCCTATAGGGCTGTCTTATTAAATACCAGGGGTCAGCATGAAGCCACACAATTCATTCTAGTGACAAGGCAGACTAAGATTTATCAAAAGAGTAAGCAGTTAGTAATTACAGGAAAGTAAACCAGGGAAGCACATCTGCACCTTTAGGACAGAAACCAATTCTGGCTCCAAGCATATCTAAACACAATTTCTTACAATAGCAGGAAGAGCCCTGATGACCAAAAGACTGATTTGTAAGTGCAGTTAAATGTGCAAAGGCACTACCATTTTTATTTGAGTACTGTCTGTCAACTGCTGCACGGTGTAGGCATCTTCTGTGTTGTACTGTAGTAAAATTGCCATCTGGAATGTGGATGCCTACCAGATACAAAAACCAGAGTATGAGAACATACACACATACTTACTGAACTTGAGCAGTTTGAAATTCACCAGTGTAGAAGTACACACTAAAATAACTGGACAAAGGAAAATAGCCAACTAGTACTGATCATTACATAAACAATATAGATACTACTTATACAACCAGAACTCTATCTTCCAGCATCATTTAAACATAAAGACTAATATTCTGAGCATTTAACTAGCTGCAGACACTTCATAATATCTTTTACTTTATCGCTCCCTGACTCTTACTCATTTAATCTTGATTATATACCTACACAGACTACTGAATTAATTTTCACAATCCTACTAAATCTAGTAGAATAACAAAACCAAATTTATAAGCGAGCTTATCAAACCTATTACCACTGAGTTAACATATGTTGATTATAAAAGTTCAGAGACTAAGATTATCTTGTTTCTTCTCACTGTTGCAAGCTCTCCTAACTTTTGAGAGAATGCAAATGACGTACAAGAGGTCTTTCACAAAGAGGTTGCAGTTGTCCCACACAACGCAGCTCAAAAGTAACACATAAGATTTCTAAGTCAAATTTATTTTAAACAGATCTGAAGTAACATTACAGTAAATAGATCAAAGATATAATAAAGGTTCTATTTATCATAACACCAAGAACTTTGTTTTTTTAAAAAGCCAGTAGCATTATTCACGTGAGTAAAGCAAATGAATGCTTAGTAGTTAAACAAGTCTATACATACACACACATTAATGCAATAATTAAGAAAGTGAATATTTTGTCACACAAATAAAAGACTGCTCAACCCACTGTATCATCAACTAAAATTCATTTGTGTGGGGGTACAGGTGTTCTACATGAACTCTGCTACTTAACTAACTACGTACTTCACTGTTTTAAACACATTTATCTACACAATGATCCCTCACTGTGAAAAAAACTAGTTATCTCCAAATGTGGAGTAAACAGACTGAGTAGCTCATCCTATATGCATAAAAGCAGCAGAGCAGAGCGTGAATGCAGATCTCCTAAGCGATCACTGCAGTCAGCTCTAAAATTGCAAACATCACCAAGTGTTTCTATTGGCACAACCCTACTCTTACCTGTAATGTGTATCTATTTTTGAAACAGTTGGTAACCAGTTCCCCTTTGGAAAGCTGATACAACCACGTTAATTTTCTTCCGCTATGACGACTGGCATAAAATGCAGTAAATCTCTGATAGCTCCGTTCTAACTGTATAAAAAAGAACAACATAACCAATAATATTATTTTCCTTCACCCACTACTAGAACATGCTGTAGAACAGCACACAGGAATTAAATCTGATCACTCTACACTGCCATATTGTCTGAAATTAAAAACATTCACATTCTTCAGACTGGATGCTAAGTTTCCTTTTTAAAAGCATTGCTACCAATAGAAATCTAAACAAGAATCTAAATTTCATTCTTTCCTTTATGGAATGCAAAGCAAGATGAGAAGGTCATTTAACTACCATGATACTCCACTAATAGCATTAAATTCACATATTAAACGTTCATGTCTTGTTTATTTTCAATATGCACTCAATAGAAAACTAATGGTTACAGGATCCAAACAATTTATTGGACAGAGTTGAAGCAACTGCCAAGAAAGTTTCTTACATAGAAGTATATTAAAAAAGATATGCTAACAAATTTTTCAATTACTATATAACATTTTGAAATTTCATTAATCACCACCTTTCTACAGGAGAAGGAAGCTAGATATTTAATGCAAATTCCTCCTGTTACCTTTACTCATCAATCTTGTTCCAAACATCCTTCAGCCAAAAGACAAATACAAAATATATATACAACGCTTCTAGACAAAAAAGAACCTTCTAATTCTCCCTGATGCACCAAAAAAACCCAACCAACCTAACAAAAAAAAACCACCAGATGGACACATTTATCCTGGTAAATTATTTTCTTGTTTATTAATTCCATTGCTCAGATGAACAAAGTCCAGAAACTTACCTCAGAGGGCAGAGCAAATGTGCAAGACTGCTGAAATGGCCATGATCCAGAACTCAGCACCTGTATGCTGAAATCCACTGGAAGGGAGAAGAATACACATTAGCAGGACGAACTGCATTATCATCCTTGCTTCCACTTGCTGCACAAAGATGGAATTTGAGTTCTAACACGAGGACAGGAAATGGCTCTGTCTTGCTCAAACTAACACAGTAAAAAATCATTCATATCTTCTTTTCTTTATTCAGACCATAGAACAAAAGAATCCATGCAAGATGATGGAGGAAGTTGAGTAAGTTTAGGTTTTCTGTGACAGTCATTCAATTTTCTCCTTTGTAGAAATTTTTAGCCTGTTTCTATCCCAACAACAGACTGCTCATCTAACCTCAGCATCTAGCCTTCAATACACAGAAATGTGTATTGAAAATGCATCACAATACACGTTGCAAGAACAAAAATCACACAATTATATTTTTAAGACATTTTGGATATGTTAGTAGGTATAATACAAGAAAACTAAATAAAATTTAAGCCTGAAAATACTGTAAAGTAATCCAACAAATAGTTATTGGTTTTTGAAAGGGTTTATTTCATTATACTTCAATTAACAGACTTTCTTCCGAAACAAAGCAATAAAGCTTTCTAACAGCCTAAAACACAGCATCCTTTTTCTTAATGCTTTTATCGAAGACAGCTTAAGCTATGTTGTGCTCAAAAGCAAAACCATCTTTCCAATTAAAAAAAGACAGGATTCAACTTGATTTTACTATGCACCTAATCATGAGCTCCCAAAACTATGAAGTGTTACCAGAAAATAAAATACAGACCCAGAAGTATAGTATAAAAATCTACCTTGGTCAAAATAATAACTCTAAACTTTGGGGATTATGATGTTCCAATTAAGTACTACCCTCACGTAATTAGCTTTTATGTGTAGAAATAAAACAAAACTAGAACTACTCAAAAGTAACATAAGTAAACACATCACTTACAATCCAGTGGTTCTGAATTGGTCAGGTGCTTTTTAAATTGCTCATTCAAGTCCTTGCTTACACCAATATCTTGGAACATCCGCTGCAACTTGGACGTATATTCAAAACCACAAGCTTGCTGTATTTAAAAAACAAAACAACATGTTAGCAAGATGCATTCTGACAACAAAAAATGAAAACAAATAACTCCTAAAGGAGCCCATTTTTTAAAAAGAAAACATACAAAGCTCAGTGTTTCCCCTATTCAAATCCCAACAAAACATGCTCTTCATCAGAAGATGAAAGCTGTTTTAAAAATGGGAAAAGCACACAATGAAACAGACTACTAAAAGACCATTACATCTTATTTTGCTTGACCTTGTATGAACAAGGGTTAATTAAATCAAATTATTCATTTGGATACCAATATCGAAGTCATCTATTGGATACGAATATATTTAATCCCAATCGGACAGATGAGCACTCCAAGTTCACTGGAGTTTAAATAAAAGAAAAAAAAAATCAGAAGTGGAAGAGAACTAGACCGTGTACTTTTTTGGTTATATATGATACATGAGAAAAAAGCATGAAATGAAAGCACATACATGAATGTATTCCATGGCAGCGTTAAGACGTGCAATATGGTAAATCATAGAACAGTCACAGAATACTCACTTTAAGTTTAGAGATCATGCTTGCCTCAGCGTCATCACTAGCACTATTCTGATGTACAAGTCTTTTTGCAAGCATTTTAGCATAGAATTTTTGAAACACATCTTTATCTTCAATGTATTTGAAGACAACCATCTGGAAAAATAAGATAAGTTGTAAGAAAAAAGTATTTGTAGTGAAAAAACTGTAACAGTATCTGCTTCATTAGCAGGTCAAATCTGGATGCAGTTTGAGTCTTTTTCTTTTGGCTTTTTTTTTGTGTATGTGTGACTTTTTAAAAAATGGATACAGTTAATAAACACATTAACTGTGTATTCCAAATCAACAGTTTAATTTATTCATAAATCTACACAGCCACAAGTATTATTATGTAAGAACATACTGCAGAAACTACCTATACACACATATATAAAAAGCTGAAGTTAGCAGAAATTCCCCCTACTCGCTTTAAATACATTAAGTAACTTGTATTAAAATAAAATATAACTAATAAGCCTCATAGATATGAAGATTATTACTGAAAAGCTACTGAAATCAAGTATACAAAGGAAAAGGTTTGATCTGACTTATAAGTGACAAATACTACTGATTTGTCAGAGCTTAAACTGAAGAGAACAAATATTTAAAGATATCTTACCACTTGATTCAGTGTATCTTCCAATTCTGCTTCTTCTGGATTTTTTGAGCTGCAATTCAAGAAGTGCATTTTTTTTTCATGATTCTCCAAACTGCAGTATTAAACCAACTTTAAGGAAGTATGTGGAAATTTATTTCATAAATAAAGGAAAACAAATTGAATAGTCGGGGGACCAAAGACTCTTAAGAGGAAAAGGTGCAATGAACTGAACGTTTTTGTCTTTATTTCACACAACACATGGTGTGATTCTGAAACAGTAGGTAGAACTCCTGTACCATTAACTGCTTGGGAGTTCCTGATAGTCTGATACTTCTCAGGATTTCTGGCCTTAGATATCTCTTTCTTTCTGCTTTCTTATCTGCTGCTAAATGCTACCTTAACTTCTTACCAAAGGTAATACAGAGAAAACTGCTCAGAGAGCTGGGTCTCGACTAGGTCACAGCTAATTTGGCATGACACAGTTTTCTTCCACATCATGCATACACATCAGGTATACTTAATATATGAGGTATATCTACACACAGTAACGGGAAAAATCAATCCTTTTCAGGAGGAAAAAAAGAGATAGGAGATAGAAAAAGGAAAAAAGAGCAATTTTTCCTTGTTTTATTTCCCAAACTCCCTGCCAAAAACAGCTAGCAAACATGTCAGTGACAAAACTGACATGAATCCAGTATGAACTGGACTGACAGCAACTCACTTTGTAAGTTGCTTAATTATTTGAAGCTAGATACCTTAATTAAATTATGAACAATGAGAAATTAAAAAAGTTTTCCTCAATTTCTGTCAAGATGGAAGAAGATACAAAGAAAACGACAGGAGGAAAGCAAGAGCTTTATTGGAAAAGGGGAATGCACATCTTTTCTTCTTGACTCACATGTATACTGTAACTCAAATTTCAGAAAAACAAAGAAAACAACATCTAGAACAGAAAACGAACAAAAAAAAACCTCTAGAACTTAAATAAAATTGAGCTTATATTACTGTAAGGAAAAAGAAGTATTACTTCTTTTGTTACTCCCCCTCACTTCTTTAAGAAGTAAATTACATGTAATCTGTAGGATATTCCCCATTAACTTTCATTTTTTATTTTTAAATCAGAATTTGGAATAATTAATTTTTCTTGAGATGTTTTGTTTTTGAAGGCACAGAATAAAACTTCTAAATCCTTTTAGAACAAAAACCAACCTGAAATAATATTGTCTTCAAAAACATACCTTTTCTTCAGTAAAGAATCACAGTATCGTGCCAGTAGCTCTGGGGATTTACTGGATGACTGAGCCATTTTTGTCACTGCGTTATTATTTATAAATCGACCACAAGCCTATAAACCACAAAAGACAGTGAAATTTTTGGGAAACGAAACTCTAAGGATAGAAAATGGTTACCATACTTCAATACATATACTTACTTTGTCTAGTGCAGCCACAAATCCGGCATCATTGTTGAATGCTGACATGACTAAAGCATTGTATTTCTTATGGACATCCAGCACTGTCTGTACATACATTTTTGGATCCTGTAATAAAGAGAGATTACTTTCTCCTTCCTCCAAAATGGAGTTATCCCCTGGCAAAACTTCCATTGTGAAAATGTACAGTGTTAGCAGTTTACTAACATAAGGAATAATGCCTTTGACAGGGTCCCCTGTAACATCCTTCTAGACAAATTGGAAAGATATGGAATTTGATGGGTAGACAATTCGATGGATGAGGAACTAGGCGCAAGACCACACCCAGACGGCAGTAGTCAATGACTTCATCTCTGGACAGAGATCAGTGATGAATGATGCCCCTCAGGGGTCAGTACTGCGATCGTTGGTCTTTAATATCTTCATCAATGACACTGACAGTGGGACTGAGTGCACCCTCAGCAAGCAAACCGTGTCCAGAGGAGGGTGACAAATACGAGCCAAGGGATGGAATACCACCCCTACAAGGACAGGCTAAGAGAGTTGGAACTGTTCAGCCTAGAGAATAGAAGGCTCTGGGGAGAACAGATAGCCTTTCACTATCTATAGAGGGGCTATAAGAAGCAAGGGGACAGATTCTTTAGAAGGGTCTGCAGTGATAAGATAAAGGGCAATGGTTTCAGACTAAAACAGAGAAGATTTAGATTGGATATAAGGAAAAACATTTTTACGATAAGAGTGGTGAGACACAGGAATAGGCTTCCCCACAGACGCTGTGGAAGCACTGAACTTGAGGGCATTCAAGGTCAGGCTAGATGAGACTCTGGGCAATCTGATCTAGCTGTAGGTATCTCTGTTCATTGCGGGGGATTCGGACTACGTGACCTTTAAGGGTCCCCTCTAATTCAGAAGATGCTATGATTCCATGTCTGACTAAGTATGACAAACATTACATACTATTGGTACTCGTATCTACCTGACTAGTTTACGTTCTCCTGGCAGACAGACATTACTGAAAGCTTTCATTAACAGAAACTAGTAATAAAACCAAAATCACTTATTCATTCAGACAATTCCAAAAATATCAGCTTAATTCCAATCAGACCTGAGAGATCCAGACCATTATAAATTGGCAACTGTTACAAGAAACGACTGAAAAACATCTCTGTACTAAGAATGTAACACTGTATTGCCAATACATACAATTTAGCATAGAGATCTCAGTCACCACTGACTGTTAAAAATTAGCAACTCAACACACAATGGTAGCAAAATGTCAGTAAGCGTGAAACTTATGACACTCGGAGTGCAAGTCCTGCATGCAACTATTGACCTCTGCATCTCCATAAAGATGTAGAGGAGTCAGTAGAAACTGTGAAAGGCAACCAGAACACCAAATAGTTGCTACTTTACAGGAGTCTAAAAAGGTTAGAAATCTTCAGTTTGTAGATCTGAAGTTTAAAAATACATATGATCAAAGTTAAAATATCAGGAGGATGAGTGAAAAGATGAAAGTTCATAAAACACCACATTTTAAAACTAAAGGGCACTTGACAAAAGTAATAGCAAACAGGTTTAAAACAGATAATATATATTATCACATGTGAAGTAGTGAAGTTCTATAACCTGCTGCCTCAGTAGATCTCTGGAAACACATAATATAACCAGGACCAAAAATAGATAAAGTCATGGACAGCAGGTCCATGAACAAAATAACTGTGCATTAAGTGCTCCTGTTAAATCCCTACCATAAGAATTTCAGATGCTATGAACAAATAACAAAAGATGGGCAAGGTTTTATCAGGATCCTGAAGAACATTTTCTGTTGCCACTGAATTCAGATACAGATTATGCAGACTGTCAAGATAAGGTTTTACTTGAGATAGAGAACTGACAGGTTATTGAATAACTTGTGGGCAAGAAACTGAAGAGAACTAGAGTACTATTGAAGAACAGTCTCCTGATTATGACACCAGAATAGATAACCAAAGGCACTAAAAGCAGCAGTCTTCCGACTGAAGAGTGGTCCAATTAATATAGATAATCGAGTTTAGAACACAATTCATTCCGCAGTAAAAACCTAAAATAGGTCAGATGAGTTGAGCTGGTATGACTACTTCATCCCCACTGACTACAGAAAAGCTGAGAGATGTTTGCTCAGATGACTGATCAGACAAAGTACAGAAACTGAAGCTTGAATCAATCCTATCTAAATGTGGTAGAAGACTAACAAAGTGATGATGAAAAAGGAGACACAGCAGAGTAAAGGATACTGGAAGAAGTGGCAAGATGCTACTCAAGGAAAACCAGTCAGAGATAGAGTTGTGAAAATATACAAGAATAACACACAAGAAAAGAGAAAAGGATCAAGGAAGAGATAAAGAACATAATTAACAAACAAGAAAGCACTGTGATCAGGAAGAGTTTAAGTGGATAGAGTTGAAGGAATAAATACAGATCTCAAAGATGAGCTAATTCCAATAAAAAGGAGTTTTCACTTTTTCTATGAACTTCAAGGCCCAGGTATAAAGAAACTTGAGAATGATAACCCATGGACAGATGCATAACATACAGACATAACATATAGAACATGTTTGATTTCAAACTTTAAGGTGAATCCTTGAAAGAAACTGAAGATTCCTGAAGTTACTTTGTGATTCAGAAAACCTCAATATTGTTAAAAAGTTACATACTTACAACTACAGAAGTTAACATACGAACATGAATTTCAGACATGTAAATCATGTTCATGTGAAAGCATAATTTTTACTACTGTCCATGAAGCCATTACGGACTATTGTTTCAATGCTTACTAGCACTATTTCAAGAGTATCTGAGACCAATTACTGATTGAAATGAAATCTGTCAGAAGGAAAATTTAATCCTGCTTCAAATGCTTCAATAAATCTTTGGTAAATTTTTATCTTAATCTTGCTTTGTCTTATTCTGTTTTTATACGAAGTGTCACATTGCCTACATTCAAAAAATTTAACAAATGTTTTAAACAACTTTTGAACGCTGCTGAGATTCAATCCTAAGCCCTTCTTCTTCTCCCTACCATTTATAATATTTTTGCAAGAATGCAAAAAGAATAAAGCAATTCATATATTAAAAACAGAATTTCTTCAGTCATACAAGCCACAACACTGAAATAAAATAGAAACTGAAATAAAATACAAAATGATTCTTGTAACATAGACTTCAAATTATAATCATAGCGTACGACATCATATTTGCACAGCCAGCTTTATGAGCAGCATGAATTCCTGACAGTCAAAACTCATATGGAAAAAAACCCTCAGCATTAAGAAAAAAAAACAAAAAAACAAACAAAAAAAAAAAAATATGGCTGCTGTTTTGAGCCTACTACAAATGTGTGAGAATCGTCCAGTCCCACAAATTGAATGACCACGAAGGAAAACACATGAGGACTGGAAATCTGCATTTAATGATATATACTTGATATAAAATAGAAGCAATCATGTATAGACCTATCTTTATGGAGATACTTGCATTTAGAGCTGCTTCACCACATTTCTCAATTGCAGCTAGACCCTGATTATGAATGTGAGTTTCCAACAGCTTTTTCAGCTCTCCGAGGCCATCCTGGATTCGAGATACGAGGTTATACATACGTCCTAAGTCTGAAAAATAAAGGAAGCCAGTATCTTATTTGTACTAGCTATGACTCCAATTCGTCATTTAAAAATTGCCGATATGAGTTAAACAATCAATACCAATGAAAATATACATTCAGTTTCTATGGTAAAAAGTAAGAAAAGATCGAAAAATTATCTAATATACTAAGTCTTTCCACTAACCTAGAAAGCTAAGACAAATCCAACAGAAAACAATCTGTGAAATATTAAAATGTTTTACCTTTACATTGCTACTTACCAAGAAGGAAAAAAATATTTAATTTACAGAAAGATTATTCTAGTTTTCATACATTCAAAGAGAGAGGTGCAATGCTTTTAAAATAGAATCAAAATCCTCTTATTTACATGAAGTTTTGAATTTATATCACGAATTAAGACTTTAATCAGTGTTACTGCAGGCTGTGCCAGAAATACAAGATCTCCAGCTGACCACCATCCTTTACATTTTATCATGATCAGGACAGCTTTTAAGAGATATGTTAATATAGAAAAGGCAATAAGTGGTGGTACTTCTACTTGTGGTATCAGTGGTGGAAATGGTAGGAAATGCAAGGCAAACTGGGACACTGATAACACCTTAGGCAGATACACC